>JASXSY010003178.1:0-22547 GCA_034509805.1 Sipha maydis
TATTTTTTTTTTCTTAAAAAAAAAAAACCTCTATAAATACATAAAATAATACAGTTAATTTAATCATGAGAAGATATGGATACGATTGCGCCCTTGGATAACGCTTATATAAACACTATCAATGTAATTATATATATATATATATATATAATATTTAATTGTTACAAACACATAGTGAATACATTCATATATAAAAATGGGGTTAATACAACATTTGATAATTGCAGTTAAAATATTAGATCATAGAACAAAAAAAAAAAATTTGTCGATTTTTCCCCAGACAGTCGTTTAGACTCGATTTCGCAGATCTAATAGACACCAGCTGTTGGACTGGAAGCTTATAATGTCCACATGCGTGTTTTTGCACGATCTCACGCAGTTATGTTTATCGTTTATAAAATCATAAAAGTTGAGCAGGAATGTTTATACGGTTTGTTCGATCATTTGGTCAGCGCCATTTCCCCCTTTATACGTATACGCAACACGCTCTCAGGCGAATATCCGGTTTTTATTTTTTCACTCGTTCGTTTCCTTTAACTTTCTCATCGGGCTTTTTCGGAAATTACGTTTAATACCAACCATATATGTTAGCACGGAATGGGAAACAGGGACATCCGTACAATAAAATAATATCGAATACACAGGAGAATGCAGCGTATAAAGAAATGAGAAAGATTGAATACACTGGTGTGTATATAAAAGATAGATAGATAGATAGATAGAGTGAGAGAGAGAGAGAGAGAGAGAGAGATCACGGCAGATGTGTCAAGATTACGGATGCGCTTGTGTATATGTGTAAAAGGCTCTAAATATCCGCTGAGGAATGTAAAATTCATCATTGTTGTCGCGATAAAGACGTATTAATCCCTCGGGGTAGTTCACCATAATTTATTAGTATTTTTGTAGTCGTTTCACCTCCGCCCGAATACTACATCGTATTTTTAGGGTGTGCACGTATATACGGGTTTTTCTGCGAGGGCGGTTTACGCGCCGAGCATCGACAACGACGAAGATGCGTTTTCGTTTGTAAATCCACCACCACGACTGCAGCTGCCCGGATTTAAGTGAATACGATGCCGCCTCTGAACCGCGGATCTCGGAGAATAAATTCCCTGGGTCTCGAACACATTTGAATTTCCGGAAGCGTGTGAGTGCATAATTCGACCGTATTCACTGAGTTATTCGCAAAAAATTCAGAATACCATAGTTATTTCGGTTTACTCGCGAGTTTAATTTATGTAAAACACTATAGTATTTATATATTATTGTTGATAGCTTCAATGGTAAATTTAAACTATCAACGATATCTATCATTCGTTAATCTCAAACCGCATATTCTATTATTTATATAATGGAGTAAAAATGTAATTTTAATTTTCAAGTGCCTAATTTAATAAACAAACAATATTCAATCTGTAAAAATTTTACATACGCATTAATCGGGAACGAAGTAAAAGTAAACTATTTACTATACAACCAACGGTACTAATATTGTTATCAACAAATTTATTTTTTTATCTAACAATTACCGATTTTCGTTAGTAAATCGTAAAAGTTAGTCCGATTGATAGAATGTGTCATAATGTCGATTTCAAATTGGTACTAAAATCAAAACGTATTAAAATGTATACGAATTTTACACGAAGAATTATAACATTTGTACATTATCAGAGCTATACCGAACTATTTTTATCCTGAGGAAGTACTAGAGCAATGCACCTCTTGAATGGTGAGGTTGAAACACTTGTGGTTTTTAATATATATTATGTGTTTTTTTTTTTTTTTAATTAGGTTTCAAGCAAAACAAGAAATATTTTAAGCAGTGAGTATATAATTCTCAACTTCTTGTATTATAGTAAATGAATCGATGCGAAATATACATCCAATTATTTGGTATTTCAAAATAATAATTAATAATAATAAAAATTAAAATAACATAATTTAAAATAATTATTATTTATAGCGGAATCTTTCTTGATTCTGTGTCGGTAAATTTTGTCAATAACTTCTTCATAATCCAATTTACTAACGATTTTTGTTTCTATTGAAAGTATGGCCATGCTTGATAATCTCTCCTAAACCATTGTATCAATATCCTATACCATATGGATATCATACATTTTTATCAATTTAAGTTTGCTGAAACTCCTTTCACATAAAGCTGTTGTGGAAGACATTGAGAGAAAAATTCTTATAGTGATTTCAATATTTTTATACGATTTTTTAATCTTATAATCTTGAATAATTTTTAATAATTTCAAAAACGTTAATGATTCAATATTTTGCAAAATTGATAAAGCTGCATGTTTAAATTCTTTAATATTTTCCACTGTTTTCGATGCATTTATATCTTCATTATATTTTAGTCCTAGATTAGCAGCTGTTTTTCTGCAAATCATCTGAATTCATATTGATTTATTAACGACCGGAAATAAATTGAAAATCATTTGATATTTCTAAAATGTTTTCATACTGCCATGTTATCTAAGTAAGCAGAATATCTACTGAGTCTATATAGACTTGTATAGGCAATTATACAATTTGGTTCAGCAGAAATATTAATCGACAATGAACGTCGTCATGACTTCGGGAAAAGATAAATATCCAAACTAAGAATACAATGTTATCACATCACCTATAAGAATTATAAACCATCAAAGCGAACACTGTATTTGTTAACTACCCGTTGACGTGTTAAAAAAATTTTATATTATGTTTACAGATCGTATTGTTAATAATACCTTTTCTTAAATTAATCATTTAATATTTTTTAATATTTATGTTCCAAGTATAATAAATTAATTACGAGTATAACATTTTATTACAAATGTATTATTATTGTAAACAGACGGGTTCTATGCGGTTTCTAATTAATTAACAGAGCCCACATATGGTTGACGTTGGCAAGATATTCATAAACTAATGTAAGTCTCTAGAGATTTTGAGTATGAATTTAAAGACAATATTGTTATTTTTAAATATCTTTTGAAATAATAAAACGTGTCGCGTATAATAAAAAGTGCGTTCGTGGTGGTGGTTCACAGCAGCAGAACGACAACATGTATTTTTATATCTTTCACTCTTAATCAAATCGGACATGGTTTATTTTCACAACATTTTCGGTGCTTCTCGAAAATTATAACTCGTCGTTGTATTTCCATAATATTTCAATGAATCACCGCGTCGTAATGATATTTGTTGACGTTACACTTACCGTCCTGCATAAAATCAGCAATAGCATAACTAAAAAGTCATATTGTATGATAATTGAGTGACAATTATGAATAAAAAATTACGTTTGCTGCAGGAAAATTTATCAAAATTGTACATGGCCGATCGTATTATGTTTTGAGATATTAGATTAATCGGTCTGGTACGGTTTATACTGAATAATTTAGCGGGTCCAATGAATGAAAAGTGACGGAGCTTGGTAAAACAGTAAACGCCCCTGTACTAATTTTTCTAATTATTCTCTTGGTTCGAGAATTTTCAAATATTTTTATGGGGTACTGGATCCTCGGAGATTCAACTTCGGTGTATAGTATAACAATTAATGATCAACATTATATAGTCTCTTCGTTCTTCGCAAATAGTACGTCCTGTAATATTTAACAGTATTTTTGTAAAGAATTAAAAAAAAAAAATCGACTGATCGCAGTTTTCAATCCGTTTACCATACCATTGAGCTAACATAATCACAATATGTTAAAATAGCGATGACATTTATTTATACACTTTTCTTTATTCAGCTGACAACAACTCGTTCGTCTTCTGTACACGTGTATTTTCTTCGTTCCGGTTGTTAGACGAAGAAAAGTCAAAATTAACATTATAAAAAGTATCAACGATTATGGTAACGTGCTTGTACCTATTTAACATGTAGAGATTAACAATTTTCTGTTTATCAAATGAAAATATGTTAAGACGTAAAGTTGTATACAATGCTGCGTGAAAGTCTTTGAACAGTTAATGATGTAGACATGATACTTGGATGCAAACGTATCAATACTACGTTGGTAACACTTTCTAAGCTATATATTTGTATAGCATTGAAACGCCTTTTCAAATGTACAATTGTACGGTATACTCAAGTTTGATACACGTTCTCTTCTATGAACGCCGACACAATAATTAACAAATTTAGAAACACAATGTCGCTCCTTCTCCTCAATACACCTCAACGATCCACTTATTTTAGTATCTCGCTCGATATCACTCACTCGGTGCATGAGCCACTGCTGTGTACGTAAAGTTGTACTTGAAAGACCCATATTGTCGTTGGCACTACGGGGCCGAATAACAAATCTCCAGCACGGTGGAACGTGATTTACTGTTTTTAATGTACTCATCCACCCCTTCATAGCGCTATTGGCTTTGCCTCTAACCACCCCACTCACCAGTTAACTCTGGGTTTATCTACGTCGACTCGTCACCACGGTCTAAAAACAGATATTGCAGTTGGACGACTTTACCAAGTGATATACTGAATAGAAAACATGGGGAAATATAAGTAAAACCATCACATATATTTATGTCACATCAACTATATAATATTAATGGATGGTAATATATGTATAGATAAATTCCTAGACTTAAGAAAATTAGGAATCAGATCAGCGAAACAAATGTGTTGAGACAACAATATTTTAAAGACAAATAAGGTGGTAGTCAAAGAAAAAGTGTTAGTTGGTTGTGAATACCAACGAAACTACTAATAGTAACAATAAAGTACATTACATTTTTTATCCAGTATTCTACTGTTAAAATAGTGTTTCTTTACATTATTTCTGTACGTGTTTAAAGTATTATTTATCCATAATATATAATTAATATATAATTATTACGTATATAACTGTCAATAGGTGTACCTACACTTTAATTAACGGCGGAAAACTCGTATTGTATTTTCGAATAGATAAGGTTAGGCAAGTATAATTTTTCAAATATTTCTTTAAAGCTAGGTGTACTTAAATACAGTAATATACAAATATGCCCATGAATATCTCCAGGAACAGAAATAAGATAAATTGTACAAAAAAAATCATATTATATATATATATATACATTTAATTTCATGAACGTATAAATCTATTCATAGAAAATCAAAGAACGATAATAATCTTAGAACTCTGACACTTATAATATTTCAGCAGTAAAGTATCGATCATAAAGCACATTCTAATCGTTTTTTAATGATTAATTACGATGACGATAACGTAATTAACATTCAATGAAAAAAAAAAATAAAAATTACAAAATACACAATACGGTAATTTATTCGCAAGATAATAACAAATATATCGACAACGTAATAAATTTTCTCAATACAAAAGTTATAATAGAAAAACTATATTCAAAGAAGACGAGGATCAACCACATGCCATAACTGCTAAGTGTATGGACATACAAAAACCTATAGGTTAGTATACTGCATACTTTAAGTTCGATGCGTCAAATGTGGTGAAAACCACCAAACAAAAGGTTGTATGAAGAACAAAAATAATTCCGCTTAATGCGCTCTATGTACCTCAGATCACACCACAAATGTCAAAGGTGCCCAGCATTCGAGTCAGTCTATAAAAAAAAATCGGCTCAGAGATCTAATCTGTCAAAGTTTCACATTCTTACACTCAACCCAAAACCAAATCATACGTAAAAGCTACCAAAAGTAAAATTATGAACAACAAAAATGTCTATTACGTTTTCAAATTTTATAATAACTTAGCATCTTATTGATTAGTTTATTAATTTCCCTTTTTATATCAGTTCTAAAAGTAATAATCACAAAAGGCATTATCCCTCCATAATGATAATCGTATACCACCGACTAATAAAATATAAAATCTTTCAGATATCATCACCTACTTATTAACTTTATATTACTCTCATTTACTTTATTTAAAATTATCATATTGTATTTATTACCCAAGTCTTTTACATCTTAATTGTCAAAATATTATCAGTATTACTTATATTATAGAAATCATTATTAAAACTATAAAAATACAAATATTTTTAACAAAACTTGGTGTGTTGAAAACTTTTTAATTTACAATATATGAAAAACAGAGTAAAAGAAATAAATACATTTCGATCCAAACCCGGGGGATATTAATTTTACTTTCAACGCGACTGTGAAGAACATACGACGTTTGTTCAAATAACGCTATAGCAGTTAATTGTGTATCGCGATCAAACGTCTGAGCCAGAATTGGATTAAATGAAAACATAACTCGATGGCGCGATGAATAAACCTGGGACGAACCCGAACGCGTTATGTAATTTGCAGTGAGAACGATGAGGAGCGTAGTATAATAGTATAGCATAATAATAATAATATAATATATACGCTACACATTCAACGATGTTAGGATAACTGTGTAATAAAAATAATGTGTTTCTTATCGATTTGGGGGCGAGCGCGCACAGATATTATATTGTTTCGTTACCCTAACAGAAAAATATTGTCGGTAACTGTAAACCATCACATTTATACATACATATATATATATTTTTTTTTTCGGTTACGTAACAGCATTTGCCGGTCGTTTGGAATTCTAAAAAAGGTCCATAAATCAGATATTTTATAAAAAAGTAAAAATAAAACACTGCTATCGATGCAGTAAAATTGTTTTTCACCACAATAATCTCGGCATATCTCTACTACGCGCAAGCAAACCATCCACACGGACGTTCATAAACTCTTCTGACGGTTAAAAATAATTTTCCTGTTGGTTTTTTTTTTCATCTTTCTTGATAATGTACCGCAACCGTCAGCGGTAATATGAAGTAAATGCGCGCTCGGCTACGTTCAGATTAACTTAGCAGACTACGGTTGAGGATGAATGATAACGTTGACGTATGGTATGTGCGTTGTTATTTGGTTGGATGTCAATGCCTTCGAAGACGCATTTTTAACCTAAAGATCTTATTCATAACGAAAACGGACTTAATGTCAGTTCCATCAAAATAATTTAAATATTGGGTTATAATAAAGTTCTTAAAACAATATACATGTAAATGCTGTCAAACACAATAATTGAAAGTAATTAAATAATTAAATTATTTCAGCCGGGAAATATCTGTGTAAGACGTAAGGCAAGTCGAGAAAACAAAATAAATCCGTACAAAAATCATCATAGACTTTAGAAATTAAAGCATAAATGGCTATTTTTTAGTAACAATATTTTTCCATTTTATATTAATACCGAAACGGGCGCCGTCCGTTTACGTACATTTTATATAGAAGTATAATATTGTATAATATCATTCGCACGTGCGTACTCAACTCCTAACGTATATAAACGAAACAATGCATAAATCAAACAACCCGCACGGCGAACCAACTATACACACGCGTGGACGACCACGTTATACGGAGTTATCGGAAGGGCAGCGAATTGATATACGAGCTCGAAACGCCCCTCGGAAACGCCGGTTACCTACCCGCCACCCTTCACATGCTACCATTTCGTGGCGAATCTGTCTGCACTAACAAAGTATTATTATTATTATTATTATTATTATTATTATTATTATTTCGTCAAAGATTTCATTTGTACGGTTAAGAACCGCTGTATGTACAATAATGTACATAAAACTTGTGCCAGTATTGCGTATCGGCTAAATTTCTGAAATGGGTGTTCAGCTGTGTAACGATTATTAAGGGAGAATACCAAGAAGTTAACGGGGACGATTGTGTGTCTGCATGTTAGTTACTAAACTATAATTATAAATTAATATATTACCTCTCCGATCCTTGTAACGATTTCCTGTTGAAATTGTATTTTGCGTTAAAAGTATAGGACGAGGCAATCGGCTACTATTTTATAATACAAAAAAAAAAAAAAAAAACTGTTTCTCTAATTCACTATTATCAACTTTGTTTAAACCTTCTGACGCACATTAATGTTTATATTTTAAGTTATTATAATAAGCATTTAATCATGGTTAATTTTTTCGATTATATCTCTTGACGACCGTGACAGGAAGAAAAAGAATGCCCGACAGGCGACGACATGCCTTCTTATATCTAATGTTTGTGTTTGTGTGCGAGTCTAAGTATGAACGTGGGTGTACATAGATGTCCATAGGTAAATTTTCAGAGGGGGGGGGGCGAAATAAAAAAAAATCTTAAATTCATGGTAAAGTAATGTTTAATGTTATTTCAACATATAAATATAAATATGATATTATATGTATTGTACGTATTATGCTATTATTTATATAATTAATCATTTTCTGGTATATAATAATTAATTAAAATACATTTTAATACAATATAATCAAATGTATTATTCTATAAATAAAAACTGCAAATCTCTTTGTTTCATTCCAAAAAATTAAGAACATTAAGATGTGTCTGATAAAATATCTGTAGTATTGAATGCTTAATAAATTATCGGCAGTACCTATGTGTCGTACATACGATAAAAGTTATTTACCATATTACCTATAGCATTGAGTATTTTTATATTTATTTCATATCCTTATAGTTAATCATTTTATTTTATTAAATTATAAATTCTTATAATTTTTCCAGGGGGATCAAGTGCTCCATCTTGCCCCTTCCCTCCCTTAATGGGCGACCATGTGTGTGTATAACGTCTTATCGTTATATTTTATCTTTCAATACTTACAACTTATTCTTATACTTAATGGCTATTATAATTATGTAATATTTAATTGTAAATATTTTGTTTTTATCGTTTGTTATACTTATTAAATTTTAAAGGGATATGATGGCCTAAGCGCATATCATTGCAGCTGATTCTAGACTTGAGCCTTACGCAAAAGTATTGTAGAGTTATAAAAAGTAAATTGCCGCATTTTCACCGGGTCGTATTAATTCGTCAATTTGGTCTTGACGTTCCTGCAATGTAAGATTTAAACGATTTAGTAAGGTTATAATATTGTTATTATTTTTTCATAACTTATAATTTGTTTTTCTTTACCAAACTTTGATCGTGGATTAAAATTACGTCTTAGATCAAAAACAGACCTCCGATATTATATCAGATGATATCGTTCAAAAAGCAGAGAAACCAAAGTTTATACATTGACATGATTGTGTTGCATTATATTGAGGCCAAATTTGTTATATTACACTATGAAATATGTAATGAATCGAACTCTGTTATTTTTAGTATCATTAACCTTTATTGCAAAAATCAATCTATATAGGTATTTTTGGTTGATATTTACAATATTTTCTTTTTATGCAATTGATTGTACTTAACTGTACTTACAGTTAAAAATAGTTTATGTTGACATAAAGAAGTGGGTCTTTTTGAACTTACAGTGATCGCGGCTTATTCTGGTGTAATGGTATTGAATGAATAGTGGCAATCTGATCCGCTTGAAGTGGCTATTAATCCTGGTTCGGTGGCGACTTCTTTAGACTAGTTCTTATAAAAACACGGGAAACATGAAGGGCACGACTACTGGTATCTTTAGAAATATACATATGGTATATGTACTATTACACACTCATATATCTGGGAACGTGGAGTCCATGAATATAATGAACCTTACGGTGTATGACGGTGTTTTTAATATCGTCCGGCTTAGGTACAAGGTATAAGAGATTAGTTGTAATTTACTATGGAACGTACCTAAATACCGTCTGGTTTAGACCACCGTAATTTACAACGGGAGTGGAAGTGTCGATGGTGGACACCGGTGGCCATATGAGTGCTCATTTAGATGGTCCTCTGGTGAGCAGTGGTTCTGATTTGTTATGATGAATTATTTCTTTATTCGGGTTGATTTTGGTTTCTGTTTTTATTTTATGGATTTATTAGATCTTATATGTATTAAATTATTAATTATTTGGTAACTGAATGGGGTTCATTTATCTAGGTAGATTTATTTTATATTGGGCAGCATGCTCTGCTAATCTTAATCCTCCACGCACGACCTTTAGATTGATCTTTATAACGAGTTCGTTGAGGTTTATCAGTGCAGTATTCCGCGCCGACTACGGAAGACACCGCGTGAATATGATTTACACAGGTTCTGCTGTTAATAAGTAATCAGACACTAAATAGCGACAGCTACGCGTTTCGTCTCGTTACACATATAAACGTAATACAATCATTAAAAAATCGCATTAAATAATCAGTTAAGAAATAATTTTAAGCGATCGGTGGTATTTAAACTAATGTGTAATTAAATAAGCTACACCTGAAAAATTGGCCAACAATTAAGAAGATAAAAGACAGCCATTATTCCTAGAAATTAAATTCCTAAGGAACATTAAAGTACTTCAGAGAAATGACGAGACACAAGCATTTATGGAATGGGATCAAACAAAAATATCCATCAGATTTATTCGATCAACCGGATGTATAATATCGACAGTGCGTCATGAGATATTGGGACGAATAAGACATATGATAAGATCTATCAAGATTTAAAAACAAATAAGATCCTGAAGCCGCAAGAGAATGATAGTTATATTTATGTTATTGTGATTGTTTAAGTTACATTCTCAGTTATTGTTAGTTGATTTGTTAATTTATATATTGAAACTGACAAAAATAGAAAAAAATAAAATAAAATTAATAATATCTTATATCAATAAATTTTTGATAATTGTAAATAATAACCAAAATATTTATATTTCTAACACATACATATATATGTCTAAAAATAACTCATTTTCATTGATCTCCACTATTCAAATACATTATCACTATGTAAGATTAACATTTAATCTTAATGTATTCCTTTCTTACTAATTTCATATTCAGCCGTGATATTTTTAACTGTTTTTACCTGATTAATTATAAATTCAAAACCGGTTGTACATTACAAATGTAATAATATTTTAGGCTTAGTATTTATTTATTGATATATTAGTAATTTATTTGTTGGTTTATATAACTCTTCGTCATAAAAAATAAATAGTTTAATGTTTTTATATATGTGTATATATAATTGTATTAAAATCCTATTGTTGCTGTATGTATTTTACATTCATATGAACTTTAGGTAAACTAATTTATAAAAATCTTTTTAAATTACAATAATAATAAAAGGAACTAAAAGTATTTTAACATAAAGGCAATTATATATAGAAAAATCTCAAAGAAACAATGATTTTCCTTTATTGATTACTTAAGAAAAAGTAAATAAAAGTTTAATATATTCATTAGTTTATTATAATTCCCATAAAACATGTAATCCCTGTTATAATATATTTTAAAACCTTTTAATAACGAATTATTTTATTTTTGATTATAGGAATAAAATACCCGAAACACTCTAAGTAATTGAATTTCAAACGGTTGAAATGAATAATGATATTTAAATAATAATGTTCGGTTTACATTACAGACTTAAGGAATACATTTGAATAGAATTAAAAATTGTTGAAAATTAGAATTCAAATAGTCAACATATTCAAATTTTTGTAATATTGATTTTCATTACTTTATTTTATTTAAAAAAAGCCACTTTTTAAATGTGATAAGATTCACAAAAAATAATAAAAAATTATCCACAAACCACTTAACTCTCGTCAAAATATTCAGTTAATTTTAAATTATACAGTTAATTTGTTGAACTAATTGTTTGTCACATAGTTATAACATTTCATTAATATTCAACAGTTGTAATTCGTTATGACTTACACCATAAATACATTGCATTACACGGTATTTAATATGTGAACATATATTTGGTTAAAAAGTTTACTAATATGTCATTGGTATACCACAAGATATAATCATAAATTAGTCAATAACATCGATACCATGTTACACATACAAATATCATACATCACATTTTTTCATTGCAGTTGGGCCATAAAACCTTTATGAATACAATATTAAATGAAATTTTAATTTCAGTGTAGTCATATTGCATACACAACACGCCGTCTTATAAAATATTTAATGTAACGACACCGCGTTACCGTTTAGTTTGGTCAGTCTTATCAGTTACTTTTATTACTTGCTTCGCACAATATAGCAAAAACTACGCATGATTCTTATGATCCAATTTGAGTAATATAAAAACTAATACTCAAAAATACATGTAATTTTTATAATTTATGTGTTTTACACTTATTTTACAAGCGTGCTGATATTCAAAATATTTTTCATGCATTATTCGTGAACATTTTTTTGTAATATTATAAAACTATACTTGAAAATTAAAATTAACGATTATTTTAAAAAAAAATAAACGTAAACGACGAAAAAAACCAAGTTTAATGTATTGAAATTTATTTTGAATTTCTGTCAAAAACCTAGGTCTAAGAAAATAAGACTATTATCGTCCATCGGGAGAAATTCTTCTTAAAATTCTTATATCTTTTCATTTCTACCATTTTCAACACATTCTACTTTTTTAGATTCTGAACGGAGTGAAGAATGTATTGATTTTACAATGATGTGTGTTTTTTTTTTTTTTTTTTTTTTTTGTGTCTGTCGACACGTTTTGGGGCAGTAAAAATGCTTCGATTGCCTTATGTAGCAACTTTTCTGAAAGGAAAGTGAATCTATTTGGTACTTTGGGGGGTCAAAAGTTAAAAATTTCCAATATTTTTTAAATGCGACGGGAAAAACCATAAAAAAATTTGGGAAAAACGGGAGTTTTTACGCAAAACCAATTTTCGACATAATCAAATTTTTTATTTTGCTATAACTCAAAAACTAATCAATGTAAATACTTGAAATTTTCACCAAATGTTTAGATTAGCGTTCTCTATACACCATTAAATTTTCAAAGTATTTTGACTTTTATTAAGCTATTTATAGACAATTGAAATTTTCAATTTTTTTAAGTATTTTTTTTTTAAATAACGATAAAATTTTTTTGGCTGCCTAGAAAATCTTGAAAATTTAATACAAGGTTTCTTATAAGTTGTTCCTTAACTGATAAAAAAAAATCTAAAATCGTAAGTCACAATTTTTTTTTATAAGTGCTCAAAGTTCCAATTTATACGAAATATGTAAAAATCACGATAATTTGCAAGTTATTTTGTAGATAAAAATTCATAAAATTTTTTCTGTTCATACTTAAGGTTCAAAATTTTAACACGAGGTTATCTATAAGCAACTCTTCAAAAATCTTTAAAAAAATTTCTACCGGAATTAGAGGAAAATATTTTATGACTGTTTGAAATTTAAATATTTACGAAATTGCATAAAATAGCGATTTATTCTCAAACGATTTTAAATATTTTTTATAATTCAAAAAGTATAAGTCGCAGATTTTTGAAATTTCTACCAGCTGTTAAGATTGGTATTTCCTTTATGTCATATTTTTTTTCAAAATATTAAATTGATTTTTAAGCCACTGATAGGCATTTGAAATATTCGATTTTTTTACATTTTATTTTTATAATCGGTGATAAAAAAAATTTGACTCGTAAAAAATACTTGAAAATTTAATAAAAGATTCCACAGAAGTAGTCCTTATTGTCATTCAAAAATTATTAAAATCCATAGGCACAATTTTTTTTTATAAGCGTTTGAACAGCGAATATTGACATAAAATTACATGTAAAATATAATATAATGTATAATATTCTAGACTGACAAATGATATCGGTTTTTTTTAAATGCCCTAACTCAAAAACGAAAAACCGCAACAACTTGAAATTATCATTAAATCTTTATATTGACGTTTTCTATACATGGTTAAAATTTCAAAGTATTTTGACATATTTTGACTTATTTATAGACAATTTAAATTTTCGGTTTTTCTAAATTTTTCGTTTAAAAATAAAATATACTTATATAATATTTATAAATAACATTGTATTATATTCTAGACTAACATATCATCTCCGTTCAGAATCGTTTTTCGTATACAATGATACCTATCATTGAATTCAAATTTAACAAATCCATTATAATGACCTATCCTATGAAGAGTCGCAATCCACCCCCAAGTGTACAGCAGAGCGAGGCCCATCCGATTCTTTTTTTTTTTTAACATGGTATTGTATTTCAAAATCTATTTCCGTTTTGTTTTAAATTGGAAATTCTATTTCCTCTTTCCATGTCTACATTTTAATTTATACTAAAGCCCCTATGTATGAACAATTTACTTATAATATATATCCACGTTCATATCATTTTTCTTGATATGTCATCTTTTGACATAAGAACTATATCTCTTGCTATCATGAACAATTATTTCTTTGATTATATCGATACCATTTTCCCAGATTACATTGCAGTATATATATCTTTATTGATGGTTACACTTAATCCCTAATTTATACATCTTATTTACCAGCAATTTGCCACCTTCATTATCTTTCATGGCCGAATACAATGCCATTAATGAAACACTACTTGACGCATACGTTTCCATCAAATAAGTTCTTAACTTTAACGGACTCAATCTCATGTCTTCAATCTCTGAATTCTAACCTTTTTAACTCTAATTTATCAATCGTTGTTCTCAGCATTAGATCTATTATATTCTACCTTCGTCAATTAGGTTTTAATATACAATTTCTCTGGATTTCTAACTATGTGAGGGTTCAAAGCAATTTGCTAAATTCTCCTTTAATTTAATTAACCCTTAATTATCTTAAACTCGTAGTCCAACTTTAGCCGATTCCTCTGACGCCACATATTTAACGTTTGTTAAATATAACTGACAGTAAATTTTAATTCTAAATTTAAATATATTTTTATCAATATTTCAAATAATATTCTGGTCAAAAATTTTCACTACACGGATCTTTTAAGATAAATATTTATCATTCTCGTGTAGATCAGTTTCGCCCTCTTACGTCTATAAACTAAATTTAAATGATTATTAGTGTACAATTCATACGGATATTTGTGGCTTATATACTTTTCAATTGGATCTCATTACCCGATAAATGTACTATTTTAATTAATTATCTTAAATTATTTGTGAGTTAAGTATTGCATAATATCATTTAATCATAAGTTACATTATAAATTGTATATACTGACACTTTATAAATGTTGAAATTAATAGATAATCAAATAGCTACATAAAAAAAGGTAGATCCTAGTTACGAGCGTGGTTAATGAATTGAAAATGATTTTCTCGCAGGATCCAATAAATTGTGTATACTTTGACACAGTCTAGAATCAAAATTATCTTTTTAATGAGAAATTAAATTTTATCATCTTACTCGGTTTTAGTCGTCGACCGCGAAGAACGTAATATATATATTTATAAATCATGCATCGTTTTAGTCTTGGAAGAACTTGTTTTTAGAAAATATATACACTTGTTCCCTGATAATATTCTCTACGTTAATCATTTCTTCCTGGGGTAAAATACCATAATTTCATTACAAGACAATTTACGTTTCCGGCGGTGAATCGTTTCTCCGAGTCATTACGGCACAGTGGCGCCCCATCGACTGTCGCAAAGTTTCCACCGAAACGATCTCGGTGACTCAAATTACCGGAAGTGTGTGCGTTTTCATTACGGACAGTAGGTCAGTTATTCAAAAATATTTACAGAGAACAAATATTATACAATGTTTAAAGCAAATGCAGAAATATGAAAAAAAAAATATTCCACTAATTATTTATCGAAAGTAAAAAAACTATTAAACACGACTCTAAGATATTAGTCATATCATATATTTCTATCATATATTTAGCTATCTTTCTACAAAAAAATGTATATGATTTTTCCTGAAAAGCACACAAAACATTTTGTCTGTATAGATTTGAAGAAAACATTTATTTAATCTAATTAATTATAACATTTTGACAACCAAATAACATTAAAAAATATATACTTATCGTTATATTGAGCTCGATTAGTATAAGCAGTTTTAGTTTCGTTCTCTACTTCTATAATCTTATCAAAGTCTAGAATTTAACCAAAATACATTTTTTGCAATTTTCATTATTTAATTATAGGATAGAAAGACAGCCTAGTTACTAAGATTATACACACAAATTAAAAACAATTTTTACAAAAGTTGTCAATAAGTGCACTTTTTTTATTTCATCAATGAAATTGTTTTTATTTTAAACTTATAGTTGTAGTTGGTATAAAAAGTAAACATAATCAGTTATAATATGTACTTTCATTATTTACCAAAACGATCCAACAGAAAAAATAATCACGGTATACAAATAAATGGTTTACTCCAAATAGAAATTATAAAACTCCCAGGCCCTGGCATTAAAATATAGATTTAAAAAATAATTTTTTTTATGGATCGCATTTAACGAATTGTTTTGTACCCAGCTGAAATATCTTCGTAGTACCTATTATACATAAATTATCATAATGTATAATATTATGTGTTAACTTAAGGAAATATTAAACAATAGTTAAGATGTGTACACTTTATTGCATATGTAACTTTTGGGAAAAAAGTCGTTTTGAAAAAAAAAAAAAAAATGATTATGTCATATGATAATCGGATATTGAAAAATGGTAATGATATACGTAATTTGACAACAAACAAACTTTGAACCAACTCCAATGATAAATTTGAATTTTCGCTGAGAAGTTTTTGATAGTGAGAATAATATTTTTAATGCATAATGACACTTTAAATGCTAGCCCTAATTACCCAATTAATGATGTTTATAGATAAGACAGTTTCATGACCCTACTTTTGAAGTACCTCGAACACTTTGTGATGGCAATTTAGATGAAAACACAAATCAAATTTGAATTACTAAGTATAAGTTGATACTTTGAACCCCAATGCAATGTGCACTAAATGCTATTAAAGGCACCTGTGCGCGAAAATATTTCAATAGACATTGCAGGGCATTATCAACATGGTTGAAATAGTCTGTCACGTATTTATGATAACCGGGTTAGACACAAAAATAAAATACTCTCCTGGTATAGAACAATCGTAACGCGTTTCAAATTTACAACCAAAATATACTAACATAAAAGTTATGCTCTACATATGATATAATATGTACACGTAGTTGCGTAGCCAGGAATTTTAAATGGGAGGGACTAGTTACTTTTTTGGAAAGGTTTGATGAGAAAGGCTTTGAAAGCTCACCCATATCCCCCCCCCCCCAAAAAAAAAAAAATTTAAAACATATTTCCAGCATTTTAAAATAGTTTTTTAACATTTATTAAAATATTAATAATAATAATAATTATAATAATGATTAAATGGTGATCTACTACAGTACTTTTGCCTTGACATAACATATTATAAATGTGATTATATAATGTAAGTTTCAGACGAGAGTTACCACAACGTTTACGATAACCACCGAGAGATAGTAGTAATCACGGTAGAAGTAATACGCTTATGTATTCGTCAATAACAAATACTCAACATTTAGTTTGTAAAAATTTATAAAATATTTAAATACCTAATTTTAGTATACTAGTTTAATGCAAACATTTAGACATGACTTATTAGGGGAAGGGGCTATAGTCATCTTAGCCTTCCTGGCTACGCTATTGTGTACACGTATACATGGAATATCAAAAAAAGTATACATCAAAAGAGGGACTTTGATTTTCATTCGAAAATTATTTGGCCGCAGACATTTTCGTCCTTTTGATTTCGTTGAAACATGAAAATCATCATAAATTTCCAAATTCGCAAAACATAGCTTATATAAGACAAAAATGCTGATGACGCTTAGAGTTCCATGTAACTATTTTCTTCTTTTTAGAAGTGTTGAACAGAAATGTACCTTATGATTTCTGAATTCACATTATCATGAAATTAAAATCTACACTCAAATCGGTTTTTCGACAAATTTTAATAAAGACATGTCAGTTTAATCTTTTTGAGAATATATCTCCCAAAAACAAATATGTATATAACATTGTTTTATACATTGAAATAACTTATCGAAACGACTTTATTCTTTTCTTTTTTTTTTGTCACTTTTTCACACGTACTCGTATTTTATAGCGTGGCGCACGAATAACGATTCATATTTTATAAAATGTCCCAATAACTACAGTTAACTCACCCCCATCTCATGATGTATAATGTAATATAATATATCTCTACATAATCTATAACAACATATTGTATTATGCGTATCTGGTGCTTTATTTATAGGGTTACTTTTTTTTAAACACTGTTTCTTATTTCACTTGTGTATTCTGACGCATAATATTTTTCTGAAAATGTCAACGCAAGAAAATCGAATATCGAATCAATTTAGCAAATTATTTATAAGAATTTTAGTCGAACCTGCCGAAATCAAGATAATATTTAAATATATTTCTATTTATGTAAACTGTTTGCATTTGATTGAATTTTGTATTCGAAAGAGCCGAAACGGATCATAAAAAAAAATCTCGACAGAGCAAAAGGTTGAAAAAGTAGAGATTGAAAGAGAGTTAAGGATGGATGAGAGAAGACATTCACGTAACCCATAAATCGGAAACTGTGTTGATAAAAAATATACGTATTTGTAGGTTTGAATAAAGGCCGGGAGAACAGAGACGAGGTCATAGCGATGGCCGAACTCAATCCCTTTCCTGGAATCGACCACATCCGGTTCGCCGGACCCGGAACCATTGTCGCCGCAGCTGCATCCGGTCCTGACGAGTTTATGTGCGCACGTGAATCTGCCGCTTGGGTGATTATCGCAATATCTTTAAATCAACCCTTTTAGGTCCCTAACCAATAAAGATGACGCATAAGATATTGCACGTGCGGCCGCCGTTTCGACTAAACTTTTCCAATTTACTGTGAGTCCTCTATTAATTTTGATTATTATTATTATTATTATTATTATTATTATTATTATTATTATTATTATTATTATTATTATCATTATGATTATTAATAAACTTAATATTTCTTGAACGGAGACAAGAAATTTATATTGGTACCTAGTAGAAATGGAAATTCGAATGCGAATCCGGATGTCGTCAATTATCAAAACATCTTACTGTGCAGACAAACCCTCGCCGGGTGGATTAATTTTAACCCCTTCAATGGCTGCATTACTCATAATTCAAAAAAATTTTTTAAGTAAATTTACATATTTAATCTGTTGTAACGTACTACGTTATTTTCGTATGCGCCACCAATCAAACATATTACACGATTCTTAATGGACTATCGTAAACGGTTTAAATACTTTCTGCAGTTTTATCTAATTTCCACGGGTATTCAGTATTCAATATTATACAATCCGTAAGTAATTTTTACGTTTTTTATTGTGAAATTTTTAAACTTTATTTTTCCAAGACACTGTTAAACTAGTACACACTAAAAAGTGTGCATGGGTGCTGCGAATGCTGATTTCGGTGCTCCTGACAATTTATTTTAAATTTAGTGGGCTATTTTTTGAAAGACATAGAGTAAAGAGTTTAAAAATATTGAATTTAAAATTAAAATCAAATTTACATATTCAATGATATTCAAAAATGATAAATTGTTTATCAATACGAGAAGTAAAAAATATATGGATTTTATATTGATAGAGAAATCCGACGTACAAAATAGGCATACAGAACAATAATTTCAAAGCCAGACAATTGCTCAACTACTAATCAGGGTAGCAATATGGTATATTGTAAGACTATTTATTATTATTTTATGTAATTCCTATTATTCTTTATTTAATATTCTTATAAAAATATATGATAATATATTATGTATAAATATAGTTATTTTTTTATATTTATAATTAAGTAAATAAATAAATATTATATATATAAATAGACTGTTTATTGTTCTATTGAATCGATTAAAAGTGTTTGCTGCACCCGATATAAAATCCTGGTATCTTAATTTGTTTGAATATTTTTTGAAAATTCAAAAGTCTTATTGTAACTCGAGTTATAATATTTTCAGAAAAATCATGTAAACTTATTTGGCAGTATCACTTAATACGCAGTAACCCTCTAAAATGTGATTAAATTAAACAATTTCTAAAATACAAGAAATATCATACCATAAAATAAAAAAATTATTAATTGTACTTAGAATCTGAAATATGTAAAACACACATTTCTCATTGAATAAATTTCAAAAATATTCTATACATTTATATTTATAATAATATGAAAAATTTCAAGTATTACTTCATATAGTACTTTGTTCATGAATATTGGTACAGCTATATATACAACAGTAATGTATTTTTAGACATATTTATAGAAATGTATATCGTAATTTTTTTATATTTTATCGTCTATTAAAGTGCTATACATATATTTTTTTCACTGTTTATTTGAATAACAATTTTTTTATAATACTTCGTGGCTCATAGGGCCGATCTAATAATATTTGTAGATGACTTCATAAATGAAATATGCCATGCCATGATGACGGCGAAACATATGATTTGAAAATAATGGCCGCAGTTTCCTTATCCTGTTTACGAGGAGTTCGTGATTTTTTTTTCTACTCCACTGTTCTTTATCTAACGAGAGTTATTTGCCCCAGTCAAATTCTTTTTAGGAAAAATATGTACCACATCAGCAGCCGCGAGGCGCGCGCGACAAATTGCATCGGTGTAATCGGGCTTGTGAAAGATGTGCATGGAAAAATAATACCGAAAATACCCCGAAAGAAAACGACTTTCTAATGAGAAGCTTTTATTAACTATTTGAAAGGATAAAAAAAAATACTGAGCAACCATAATCCAAGTTATTTGAAAGCCAAAATAAATGCATAAAACTGGCGAAAATCCTCATCTCGTTAAGTATTCCACACCGTTTTCACAAATCTTGTCATCAGTCCAATATTTTTATAATAGACGATTAGTTATTGAAGGTTCAAAAACTTACAGAACTATTGTTTTTGATATTTAATATTGGCTTCGAATACATATTTGCATTAGTTAATTTATGAATAATATTGGCTGTTAGTACACCGAATTCAAAGTAACACTCGGGTCCGAGCAATAGCCTATAGACAAATGGACGGAACCGAGTACGCTACATGATCGTGACATATATCTCATAATATGTTATAATTAGAGTCCGGATTTAAATGCAATTTAATGGGAGTAAGAAATGTGGAAGATTTGAGTTATAGAGAATGCATAAGAAAAAGTTTATTTTTCATATAAATTCATATTTTAAGGATATCGGCATATTTAAGCATATTTTGTGTAAAAATCATAAAACCAATTATTTTATTTTTTATATCACTGTAGAATCGAAATAATGATTTATCAAATAATCAAAGTGATAAAGTTTCTAATAAAAATTATTTTCTTAAATTATATCACGAAAATAAAGGAATTCAATTATAAAAACAAATCGGATTGATTATATTAAGAAAAAAAAAATGAAATGTAGCTTCCAAAATAATTCACTGTTTGCTCTTTGACCATTATGAAGCATCACTGACATCAGTAGATGTGGAAAATTATTTAGTATTTATAAACATATACTATGTGATTAAACAAATATGACACCTGAACACATAGAAAAATAAACTATTATGAATTATTTTTATAAAAAAAAAAAATCATAAATCTTAATTTTTAATAATAACTAAATTTTATTTTTTTGAACAGTTTTTTATTAAATTTCAATATTTTTTATGTTTTGTAAATATTAACCAAAAAAAAGGTATACAAAGATTAATACATTCTTATTTTTTTCTTATTGTTCCTACTAAAATATTTATTCTATTTGTTGAATATATGTGTTAAAATTTTATTTAACTAATGTTATAAGTTGATATATATTTATATATATACTTAAGATATTAAACTTATCTAATTGAGTTACATCAATATTTATGGAAGAAAAATGAATAAAATATATTTAAATAAATTTATTTTGGGTAATAAGAGCATATTTTTACATATTATTAAAAAAACAAAAGCATATCAAGCGCATATTTGAGGATATTTTAATGCATAAATGCATACTATTTTACATTTTTTAAGGCATACTCGTTGACATCCGAATCCTTATTATAATAAAATATTATAATTTTTTAAGGTCATCAGGACAAATGATACAAAACGATTACTATCACGAATATACATCAAAAACACGTGATTAATTACACCTACCTATGAGTTATTACCCTGTTAAGTTATAAAAAAGCTTATTCAATTTGAATTATATGGTCGATTTAAAACGATACACGATTTAGGGTCAATGGTGGCTTTCTGTAGTTAAAACAGATTTAAATTTTGGTATTTCTTGGTAAAGTTTTAAACAATAAAGAAACAAGAAAATAGGTCTGTCACTTCAACAGGAAATGTTATTTAAACGAAAACCAAAAAAAAAAAAATTTAATTTCAAAAAGAAAAAGAAATTATACTGAGTTTAAATTAAAATTTCATTAAATTAAAAGATTTCAGAATATTTTTATTTTATATTATCAAATGTAGAATTACATATAATTGAAGGCGAATTTTTCAACAGATCTCATAATTAAAGGGGCCATAAAAATATGGGGCAGAAAAATTCTGTACCAGTTAAAAAAATGTAAATTTAAATAAAATCATGGAGTATTGAAACGATACAAAGTATACTGATTAGTGATTATTTTATGTCAACACTGTATTATTTAGACTAATAAAAATAAAACTTATGTTTTCATCTAGTAGTATCATACATTTTCACTTTTTTTTTTATACAATTTTTTTTTT
>JASXSY010003179.1:0-67619 GCA_034509805.1 Sipha maydis
TTAGGGAAGTTATATTTGACCCAAAATTGTATAATTGCCGATTTGTATAAAAATCATGATTATTGCCCAAAAACTCTGGGGTCGAGGATTAATAATATTTAAATTTTCATTCTATTATAATATTATCGTAAATTGTGATTTATTATAAATTTAACTGAAAAATAGGAATAAAATAATAGTGTAATCGAATTTAGGGATGTTATATTTGATCCAAATAAGTATTATTGCCGATTTGTATAAAAATCATGATTATTGCCCAAAAACTCTGGGGTCGAGGATTAATAGTATTTAAATTTTCATACTATTATAATATTTTCGTAAATTATGATTTGTAATAAATTAAACTGAAATATAGGTAAAATAAATAGTGTAACCGAATTGAGAAATGTAAAATTTGATACAAAATTTTAAAATTGAGGATTTGTATAAAATCATGATTATCGCCCAAAAACTCTGGGGTCGAGGATTAATCATATTTAACTTATAATTTGTTTATAATATATTTGGTTAATTATGATTTATAATAAATTAAACTGAAAAATAGGAATAAAATAATAGTGTAATCGAATTTAGGGATGTTATATTTGATCCAAAATTGTATAATTGCCGATTTGTATAAAAATCATGATTATCGCCCAAAAACTCTGGGGTCGAGGATTAATAATATTTAAATTTTCATACTATTATAATATTTTCGTAAATTATGATTTGTAATAAATTAAACTGAAATATAGGTAAAATAAATAGTGTAACCGAATGAGAAATGTAAAATTTGATACAAAATTTTAAAATTGAGGATTTGTATAAAATCATGATTATCGCCCAAAAACTCTGGGGTCGAGGATTAATCATATTTAACTTATAATTTGTTTATAATATATTTGGTTAATTATGATTTATAATAAATTAAACTGAAAAATAGGAATAAAATAATAGTGTAATCGAATTTAAGGATGTTATATTTGATCCAAATAAGTATTATTGCCGATTTGTATAAAAATCATGATTATTGCCCAAAAACTCTGGGGTCGAGGATTAATAGTATTTAAATTTTCAAACTATTATAATATTTTCGTAAATTATGATTTATTATAAATTTAACTGAAAAATAGGAATAAAATAATAGTGTTATCGAATTTAGTGATGTTATATTTGATCCAGAATTGTATAATTGCCGATTTGTATAAAAATCATGATTATCGCCCAAAAACTCTGGGGTCGAGGATTAATCATATTTAACTTATTATTTGCTTATAATATATTTGGGTTAATTGTGATTTATAATAAATTAAACTGAAAAATAGGAATAAAATAATAGTGTAATCGAATTTAGGGATGTTATATTTGATCCAAATAAGTATTATTGCCGATTTGTATAAAAATCATGATTATTGCCCAAAAACTCTGGGGTCGAGGATTAATCATATTTAACTTATAATTTGTTTATAATATATTTGGTTAATTATGATTTATAATAAATTTAACTGAAAAATAGGAATAAAATAATAGTGTAATCAAATTTAGGGATGTTATATTTGATCCAAATAAGTATTATTGCCGATTTGTATAAAAAATCATGATTATTGCCCAAAAACTCTGGGGTCGAGGATTAATAGTATTTAAATTTTCATACTATTATAATATTTTCGTAAATTTATGATTTGTAATAAATTAAACTGAAATATAGGTAAAATAAATAGTGTAACCGAATTGAGAAATGTAAAATTTGATACAAAATTTTAAAATTGAGGATTTGTATAAAATCATGATTATCGCCCAAAAACTCTGGGGTCGAGGATTAATCATATTTAACTTATAATTTGTTTATAATATATTTGGTTAATTAAGATTTATAATAAAATTAAACTGAAAAATAGGAATAAAATAATAGTGTAATCGAATTTAGGGATGTTATATTTGATCCAAATAAGTATTATTGCCGATTTGTATAACAATCATGATTATTGCCCAAAAACTCTGGGGTCGAGGATTAATAGTATTTAAATTTTCAAACTATTATAATATTTTCGTAAATTATGATTTGTAATAAATTAAACTGAAATATAGGTAAAATAAATAGTGTAACCGAATTGAGAAATGTAAAATTTGATACAAAATTTTAAAATTGAGGATTTGTATAAAAATCATGATTATCGCCCAAAAACTCTGGGGTCGAGGATTAATCATATTTAACTTATTATTTGCTTATAATATATTTGGTTAATTGTGATTTATAATAAATTAAACTGAAAAATAGGAATAAAATAATAGTGTAATCGAATTTAGGGAAGTTATATTTGACCCAAAATTGTATAATTGCCGATTTGTATAAAAATCATGATTATTGCCCAAAAACTCTGGGGTCGAGGATTAATAATATTTAAATTTTCATTCTATTATAATATTATCGTAAATTGTGATTTATTATAAATTTAACTGAAAAATAGGAATAAAATAATAGTGTAATCGAATTTAGGGATGTTATATTTGATCCAAATAAGTATTATTGCCGATTTGTCATAAAAATCATGATTATTGCCCAAAAACTCTGGGGTCGAGGATTAATAGTATTTAAATTTTCATACTATTATAATATTTTCGTAAATTATGATTTGTAATAAATTAAACTGAAATATAGGTAAAATAAATAGTGTAACCGAATTGAGAAATGTAAAATTTGATACAAAATTTTAAAATTGAGGATTTGTATAAAATCATGATTATCGCCCAAAAACTCTGGGGTCGAGGATTAATCATATTTAACTTATAATTTGTTTATAATATATTTGGTTAATTATGATTTATAATAAATTAAACTGAAAAATAGGAATAAAATAATAGTGTAATCGAATTTAGGGATGTTATATTTGATCCAAAATTGTATAATTGCCGATTTGTATAAAAATCATGATTATCGCCCAAAAACTCTGGGGTCGAGGATTAATAATATTTAAATTTTCATACTATTATAATATTTTCGTAAATTATGATTTGTAATAAATTAAACTGAAATATAGGTAAAATAAATAGTGTAACCGAATTGAGAATGTAAAATTTGATACAAAATTTTAAAATTGAGGATTTGTATAAAAATCATGATTATCGCTCAAAAACTCTGGGGTCGAGGATTAATTTTATTTAAATTTTGATACTATTATAATATTTTCGTAAATTATGATTTGTAATAAATTAAACTGAAATATAGGTAAAATAAATAGTGTAACCGAATTGAGAAATGTAAAATTTGATACAAAATTTAAAATTAAGGATTTGTATAAAAATCATGATTATCGCCCAAAAACTCTGGGGTCGAGGATTAATAATATTTAAATTTTCATACTATTATAATATTTTCGTAAATTGTGATTTATTATAAATTAAACTGAAAAATAGGAATAAAATAATAGTGTAATCGAATTTAGGGATGTTATATTTGATCCAAAATTGTATAATTGCCGATTTGTATAAAAATCATGATTATCGCACAAAAACTCTGGGGTCGAGGATTAATCATATTTAAATTTTCATACTATTATAATATTTTCGTAAATTATGATTTGTAATAAATTAAACTGAAATATAGGTAAAATAAATAGTGTAACCGAATTGAGAATGTAAAATTTGATACAAAATTTTAAAATTGAGGATTTGTATAAAAATCATGATTATCGCTCAAAAACTCTGGGGTCGAGGATTAATTTTATTTAAATTTTGATACTATTATAATATTTTCGTAAATTACGATTTGTAATAAATTAAACTGAAATATAGGTAAAATAAATAGTGTAACCGAATTGAGAAATGTAAAATTTGATACAAAATTTAAAATTGAGGATTTGTATAAAAATCATGATTATCGCCCAAAAACTCTGGGGTCGAGGATTAATAATATTTAAATTTTCATACTATTATAATATTTTCGTAAATTGTGATTTATTATAAATTAAACTGAAAAATAGGAATAAAATAATAGTGTAATCGAATTTAGGGATGTTATATTTGATCCAAAATTGTATAATTGCCGATTTGTATAAAAATCATGATTATCGCACAAAAACTCTGGGGTCGAGGATTAATCATATTTAACTTATTATTTGCTTATAATATATTTGGTTAATTGTGATTTATAAAAAATTAAACTGAAAATAGGAATAAAATAATAGTGTAATCGAATTTGGGGATGTTATATTTGACCCAAAATTGTATAATTGCCGATTTGTATAAAAATCATGATTATTGCCCAAAAACTCTAGGGTCGAGGATTAATAGTATTTAAATTTTCATACTATTATAATATTTTCGTAAATTATGATTTGTAATAAATTAAACTGAAATATAGGTAAAATAAATAGTGTAACCGAATTGAGAAATGTAAAATTTGATACAAAATTTTAAAATTGAGGATTTGTATAAAAATCATGATTATCGCCCAAAAACTCTGGGGTCGAGGATTAATCATATTTAACTTATTATTTGCTTATAATATATTTGGTTAATTGTGATTTATAATAAATTAAACTGAAAAATAGGAATAAAATAATAGTGTAATCGAATTTAGGGATGTTATATTTGATCCAAATAAGTATTATTGCCGATTTGTATAAAAATCATGATTATTGCCCAAAAACTCTGGGGTCGAGGATTAATCATATTTAACTTATAATTTGTTTATAATATATTTGGTTAATTATGATTTATAATAAATTAAACTGAAAAATAGGAATAAAATAATAGTGTAATCGAATTTAAGGATGTTATATTTGATCCAAATAAGTATTATTGCCGATTTGTATAAAAATCATGATTATTGCCCAAAAACTCTGGGGTCGAGGATTAATAGTATTTAAATTTTCAAACTATTATAATATTTTCGTAAATTATGATTTATTATAAATTTAACTGAAAAATAGGAATAAAATAATAGTGTTATCGAATTTAGTGATGTTATATTTGATCCAGAATTGTATAATTGCCGATTTGTATAAAAATCATGATTATCGCCCAAAAACTCTGGGGTCGAGGATTAATCATATTTAACTTATTATTTGCTTATAATATATTTGGTTAATTGTGATTTATAATAAATTAAACTGAAAAATAGGAATAAAATAATAGTGTAATCGAATTTAGGGATGTTATATTTGATCCAAATAAGTATTATTGCCGATTTGTATAAAAATCATGATTATTGCCCAAAAACTCTGGGGTCGAGGATTAATCATATTTAACTTATAATTTGTTTATAATATATTTGGTTAATTATGATTTATAATAAATTAAACTGAAAAATAGGAATAAAATAATAGTGTAATCGAATTTAGGGATGTTATATTTGATCCAAATAAGTATTATTGCCGATTTGTATAAAAATCATGATTATTGCCAAAAACTCTGGGGTCGAGGATTAATCATATTTAACTTATAATTTGTTTATAATTATATTTGGTTAATTATGATTTATTATAAATTTAACTGAAAAATAGGAATAAAATAATAGTGTTATCGAATTTAGGGATGTTATATTTGATCCAGAATTGTATAATTGCCGATTTGTATAAAAATCATGATTATCGCCCAAAAACTCTGGGGTCGAGGATTAATCATATTTAACTTATTATTTGCTTATTATATATTTGGTTTAATTGTGATTTATAATAAATTAAACTGAAAAATAGGAATAAAATAATAGTGTTATCGATTTAGGGATGTTATATTTGATCCAGAATTGTATAATTGCTGATTTGTATAAAAATCTTGATTATCGCCCAAAAACTCTGGGGTCGAGGATTAATTTTATTTAAATTTTGATACTATTATAATATTTTCGTAAATTATGATTTGTAATAAATTAAACTGAAATATAGGTAAAATAAATAGTGTAACCGAATTGAGAAATGTTAAATTTGATACAAAATTTAAAATTGAGGATTTGTATAAAAATCATGATTATCGCCCAAAAACTCTGGGGTCGAGGATTAATCATATTTAACTTATAATTTGTTTATAATATATTTGGTTAATTATGATTTATAATAAATTAAACTGAAAAATAGGAATAAAATAATAGTGTAATCGAATTTAGGGATGTTATATTTGATCCAAATAAGTATTATTGCTGATTTGTATAAAAATCATGATTATTGCCCAAAAACTCTGGGGTCGAGGATAAATAGTATTTAAATTTTCATACTATTAATAATTTTTCGTAAATTATTGATTTGTAATAAATTAAACTGAAATATAGGTAAAATAAATTGTGTAACCGAATTGAGAAATGTTTAATTTGATACAAAATTTTAAATTGAGTATTTGTATAAAATCATGATTATCGCCCAAAAACTCTGGGGTCGAGGATTAATCATATTTAACTTATAATTTGTTTATAATATATTTGGTTAATTATGATTTATAATAAATTAAACTGAAAAATAGGAATAAAATAATAGTGTAATCGAATTTAGGGATTGTTATATTTGATCCAAATAAGTATTATTGCCGATTTGTATAAAAATCATGATTATTGCCCAAAAACTCTGGGGTCGAGGATTAATAGTATTTAAATTTTCATACTATTATAATATTTTCGTAAATTATGATTTGTAATAAATTAAACTGAAATATAGGTAAAATAAATAGTGTAACCGAATTGAGAAATGTAAAATTTGATACAAAATTTTAAAATTGAGGATTTGTATAAAAATCATGATTATCGCCCAAAAACTCTGGGGTCGAGGATTAATCATATTTAACTTATTATTTGCTTATAATATATTTGGTTAATTGTGATTTATAATAAATTAAACTGAAAAATAGGAATAAAATAATAGTGTAATCGAATTTAGGGATGTTATATTTGATCCAAATAAGTATTATTGCCGATTTGTATAAAAATCATGATTATTGCCCAAAAACTCTGGGGTCGAGGATTAATCATATTTAACTTATAATTTGTTTATAATATATTTGGTTAATTATGATTTATAATAAATTAAACTGAAAAATAGGAATAAAATAATAGTGTAATCGAATTTAGGGATGTTATATTTGATCCAAATAAGTATTATTGCCGATTTGTATAAAAATCATGATTATTGCCCAAAAACTCTGGGGTCGAGGATTAATAGTATTTAAATTTTCAAACTATTATAATATTTTCGTAAATTATGATTTATTATAAATTTAACTGAAAAATAGGAATAAAATAATAGTGTTATCGAATTTAGGGATGTTATATTTGATCCAGAATTGTATAATTGCCGATTTGTATAAAAATCATGATTATCGCCCAAAAACTCTGGGGTCGAGGATTAATCATATTTAACTTATTATTTGCTTATAATATATTTGGTTAATTGTGATTTATAATAAATTAAACTGAAAAATAGGAATAAAATAATAGTGTAATCGAATTTAGGGATGTTATATTTGATCCAAATAAGTATTATTGCCGATTTGTATAAAAATCATGATTATTGCCCAAAAACTCTGGGGGTCGAGGATTAATCATATTTAACTTATAATTTGTTTATAATATATTTGGTTAATTATGATTTATAATAAATTAAACTGAAAAATAGGAATAAAATAATAGTGTAATCGAATTTAGGGATGTTATATTTGATCCAAATAAGTATTATTGCCGATTTGTATAAAAATCATGATTATTGCCCAAAAACTCTGGGGTCGAGGATTAATCATATTTAACTTATAATTTGTTTATAATATATTTGGTTAATTATGATTTATTATAAATTTAACTGAAAAATAGGAATAAAATAATAGTGTTATCGAATTTAGGGATGTTATATTTGATCCAGAATTGTATAATTGCCGATTTGTATAAAAATCATGATTATCGCCCAAAAACTCTGGGGTCGAGGATTAATCATATTTAACTTATTATTTGCTTATTATATATTTGGTTAATTGTGATTTATAATAAATTAAACTGAAAAATAGGAATAAAATAATAGTGTTATCGAATTTAGGGATGTTATATTTGATCCAGAATTGTATAATTGCTGATTTGTATAAAAATCTTGATTATCGCCCAAAAACTCTGGGGTCGAGGATTAATTTTATTTAAATTTTGATACTATTATAATATTTTCGTAAATTATGATTTGTAATAAATTAAACTGAAATATAGGTAAAATAAATAGTGTAACCGAATTGAGAAATGTTAAATTTGATACAAAATTTAAAATTGAGGATTTGTATAAAAATCATGATTATCGCCCAAAAACTCTGGGGTCGAGGATTAATCATATTTAACTTATAATTTGTTTATAATATATTTGGTTTATTATGATTTATAATAAATTAAACTGAAAAATAGGAATAAAATAATAGTGTAATCGAATTTAGGGATGTTATATTTGATCCAAATAAGTATTATTGCTGATTTGTATAAAAATCATGATTATTGCCCAAAAACTCTGGGGTCGAGGATTAATAGTATTTAAATTTTCATACTATTATAATATTTTCGTAAATTATGATTTGTAATAAATTATACTGAAATATAGGTAAAATAAATTGTGTAACCGAATTGAGAAATGTTTAATTTGATACAAAATTTTAAAATTGAGTATTTGTATAAAATCATGATTATCGCCCAAAAACTCTGGGGTCGAGGATTAATCATATTTAACTTATAATTTGTTTATAATATATTTGGTTAATTATGATTTATAATAAATTAAACTGAAAAATAGGAATAAAATAATAGTGTAATCGAATTTAGGGATGTTATATTTGATCCAAATAAGTATTATTGCCGATTTGTATAAAAATCATGATTATTGCCCAAAAACTCTGGGGTCGAGGATTAATAGTATTTAAATTTTCATACTATTATAATATTTTCGTAAATTATGATTTGTAATAAATTAAACTGAAGTATAGGTAAAATAAATAGTGTAACCGAATTGAGAAATGTAAAATTTGATACAAAATTTTAAAATTGAGTATTTGTATAAAATCATGATTATCGCCCAAAAACTCTGGGGTCGAGGATTAATCATATTTAACTTATAATTTGTTTATAATATATTTGGTTAATTATGATTTATAATAAATTAAACTGAAAAATAGGAATAAAATAATAGTGTAATCGAATTTAGGGATGTTATATTTGATCCAAATAAGTATTATTGCCGATTTGTATAAAAATCATGATTATTGCCCAAAAACTCTGGGGTCGAGGATTAATAGTATTTAAATTTTCATACTATTATAATATTTTCGTAAATTATGATTTGTAATAAATTAAACTGAAATATAGGTAAAATAAATAGTGTAACCGAATTGAGAAATGTAAAATTTGATACAAAATTTTAAAATTGAGGATTTGTATAAAATCATGATTATCGCCCAAAAACTCTGGGGTCGAGGATTAATCATATTTAACTTATAATTTGTTTATAATATATTTGGTTAATTATGATTTATAATAAATTAAACTGAAAAATAGGAATAAAATAATAGTGTAATCGAATTTAGGGATGTTATATTTGATCCAAAATTGTATAATTGCCGATTTGTATAAAAATCATGATTATCGCCCAAAAACTCTAGGGGCGAGGATTAATAATATTTAAATTTTCATACTATTATAATATTTTCGTAAATTATGATTTGTAATAAATTAAACTGAAATATAGGTAAAATAAATAGTGTAACCGAATTGAGAATGTAAAATTTGATACAAAATTTTAAAATTGAGGATTTGTATAAAAATCATGATTATCGCTCAAAAACTCTGGGGTCGAGGATTACTTTTATTTAAATTTTGATACTATTATAATATTTTCGTAAATTACGATTTGTAATAAATTAAACTGAAATATAGGTAAAATAAATAGTGTAACCGAATTGAGAAATGTAAAATTTGATACAAAATTTAAAATTGAGGATTTGTATAAAAATCATGATTATCGCCCAAAAACTCTGGGGTCGAGGATTAATAATATTTAAATTTTCATACTATTATAATATTTTCGTAAATTGTGATTTATTATAAATTAAACTGAAAAATAGGAATAAAATAATAGTGTAATCGAATTTAGGGATGTTATATTTGATCCAAAATTGTATAATTGCCGATTTGTATAAAAATCATGATTATCGCACAAAAACTCTGGGGTCGAGGATTAATCATATTTAACTTATTATTTGCTTATAATATATTTGGTTAATTGTGATTTATAAAAAATTAAACTGAAAATAGGAATAAAATAATAGTGTAATCGAATTTGGGGATGTTATATTTGACCCAAAATTGTATAATTGCCGATTTGTATAAAAATCATGATTATTGCCCAAAAACTCTGGGGTCGAGGATTAATAGTATTTAAATTTTCATACTATTATAATATTTTCGTAAATTATGATTTGTAATAAATTAAACTGAAATATAGGTAAAATAAATAGTGTAACCGAATTGAGAAATGTAAAATTTGATACAAAATTTTAAAATTGAGGATTTGTATAAAAATCATGATTATCGCCCAAAAACTCTGGGGTCGAGGATTAATCATATTTAACTTATTATTTGCTTATAATATATTTGGTTAATTGTGATTTATAATAAATTAAACTGAAAAATAGGAATAAAATAATAGTGTAATCGAATTTAGGGATGTTATATTTGATCCAAATAAGTATTATTGCCGATTTGTATAAAAATCATGATTATTGCCCAAAAACTCTGGGGTCGAGGATTAATCATATTTAACTTATAATTTGTTTATAATATATTTGGTTAATTATGATTTATAATAAATTAAACTGAAAAATAGGAATAAAATAATAGTGTAATCGAATTTAGGGATGTTATATTTGATCCAAATAAGTATTATTGCCGATTTGTATAAAAATCATGATTATTGCCCAAAAACTCTGGGGTCGAGGATTAATAGTATTTAAATTTTCAAACTATTATAATATTTTCGTAAATTATGATTTATTATAAATTTAACTGAAAAATAGGAATAAAATAATAGTGTTATCGAATTTAGGGATGTTATATTTGATCCAGAATTGTATAATTGCCGATTTGTATAAAAATCATGATTATCGCCCAAAAACTCTGGGGTCGAGGATTAATCATATTTAACTTATTATTTGCTTATAATATATTTGGTTAATTGTGATTTATAATAAATTAAACTGAAAAATAGGAATAAAATAATAGTGTTATCGAATTTAGGGATGTTATATTTGATCCAGAATTGTATAATTGCTGATTTGTATAAAAATCTTGATTATCGCCCAAAAACTCTGGGGTCGAGGATTAATTTTATTTAAATTTTGATACTATTATAATATTTTCGTAAATTATGATTTGTAATAAATTAAACTGAAATATAGGTAAAATAAATAGTGTAACCGAATTGAGAAATGTTAAATTTGATACAAAATTTAAAATTGAGGATTTGTATAAAAATCATGATTATCGCCCAAAAACTCTGGGGTCGAGGATTAATCATATTTAACTTATTATTTGCTTATAATATATTTGGTTAATTGTGATTTATAATAAATTAAACTGAAAAATAGGAATAAAATAATAGTGTTATCGAATTTAGGGAAGTTATATTTGACCCAAAATTGTATAATTGCCGATTTGTATAAAAATCATGATTATTGCCCAAAAACTCTGGGGTCGAGGATTAATAATATTTAAATCTTCATTCTATTATAATATTATCGTAAATTGTGATTTAATTTAAATTTAACTGAAAAATAGGAATAAAATAATAGTGTAATCAAATTTAGGGATGTTATATTTGATCCAAATAAGTATTATTGCCGATTTGTATAAAAATCTTGATTATCGCCCAAAAACTCTGGGGTCGAGGATTAATTTTATTTAAATTTTGATACTATTATAATATTTTCGTAAATTATGATTTGTAATAAATTAAACTGAAATATAGGTAAAATAAATAGTGTAACCGAATTGAGAAATGTTAAATTTGATACAAAATTTAAAATTGAGGATTTGTATAAAAATCATGATTATCGCCCAAAAACTCTGGGGTCGAGGATTAATCATATTTAACTTATAATTTGTTTATAATATATTTGGTTTATTATGATTTATAATAAATTAAACTGAAAAATAGGAATAAAATAATAGTGTAATCGAATTTAGGGATGTTATATTTGATCCAAATAAGTATTATTGCTGATTTGTATAAAAATCATGATTATTGCCCAAAAACTCTGGGGTCGAGGATTAATAATATTTAAATTTTCATACTATTATAATATTTTCGTAAATTGTGATTTATTATAAATTAAACTGAAAAATAGGAATAAAATAATAGTGTAATCGAATTTAGGGATGTTATATTTGATCCAAAATTGTATAATTGCCGATTTGTATAAAAATCATGATTATCGCACAAAAACTCTGGGGTCGAGGATTAATCATATTTAACTTATTATTTGCTTATAATATATTTGGTTAATTGTGATTTATAAAAAATTAAACTGAAAATAGGAATAAAATAATAGTGTAATCGAATTTGGGGATGTTATATTTGACCCAAAATTGTATAATTGCCGATTTGTATAAAAATCATGATTATTGCCCAAAAACTCTGGGGTCGAGGATTAATAGTATTTAAATTTTCATACTATTATAATATTTTCGTAAATTATGATTTGTAATAAATTAAACTGAAATATAGGTAAAATAAATAGTGTAACCGAATTGAGAAATGTAAAATTTGATACAAAATTTTAAAATTGAGGATTTGTATAAAAATCATGATTATCGCCCAAAAACTCTGGGGTCGAGGATTAATCATATTTAACTTATTATTTGCTTATAATATATTTGGTTAATTGTGATTTATAATAAATTAAACTGAAAAATAGGAATAAAATAATAGTGTAATCGAATTTAGGGATGTTATATTTGATCCAAATAAGTATTATTGCCGATTTGTATAAAAATCATGATTATTGCCCAAAAACTCTGGGGTCGAGGATTAATCATATTTAACTTATAATTTGTTTATAATATATTTGGTTAATTATGATTTATAATAAATTAAACTGAAAAATAGGAATAAAATAATAGTGTAATCGAATTTAGGGATGTTATATTTGATCCAAATAAGTATTATTGCCGATTTGTATAAAAATCATGATTATTGCCCAAAAACTCTGGGGTCGAGGATTAATAGTATTTAAATTTTCAAACTATTATAATATTTTCGTAAATTATGATTTATTATAAATTTAACTGAAAAATAGGAATAAAATAATAGTGTTATCGAATTTAGGGATGTTATATTTGATCCAGAATTGTATAATTGCCGATTTGTATAAAAATCATGATTATCGCCCAAAAACTCTGGGGTCGAGGATTAATCATATTTAACTTATTATTTGCTTATAATATATTTGGTTAATTGTGATTTATAATAAATTAAACTGAAAAATAGGAATAAAATAATAGTGTTATCGAATTTAGGGATGTTATATTTGATCCAGAATTGTATAATTGCTGATTTGTATAAAAATCTTGATTATCGCCCAAAAACTCTGGGGTCGAGGATTAATTTTATTTAAATTTTGATACTATTATAATATTTTCGTAAATTATGATTTGTAATAAATTAAACTGAAATATAGGTAAAATAAATAGTGTAACCGAATTGAGAAATGTTAAATTTGATACAAAATTTAAAATTGAGGATTTGTATAAAAATCATGATTATCGCCCAAAAACTCTGGGGTCGAGGATTAATCATATTTAACTTATTATTTGCTTATAATATATTTGGTTAATTGTGATTTATAATAAATTAAACTGAAAAATAGGAATAAAATAATAGTGTTATCGAATTTAGGGAAGTTATATTTGACCCAAAATTGTATAATTGCCGATTTGTATAAAAATCATGATTATTGCCCAAAAACTCTGGGGTCGAGGATTAATAATATTTAAATCTTCATTCTATTATAATATTATCGTAAATTGTGATTTAATTTAAATTTAACTGAAAAATAGGAATAAAATAATAGTGTAATCAAATTTAGGGATGTTATATTTGATCCAAATAAGTATTATTGCCGATTTGTATAAAAATCTTGATTATCGCCCAAAAACTCTGGGGTCGAGGATTAATTTTATTTAAATTTTGATACTATTATAATATTTTCGTAAATTATGATTTGTAATAAATTAAACTGAAATATAGGTAAAATAAATAGTGTAACCGAATTGAGAAATGTTAAATTTGATACAAAATTTAAAATTGAGGATTTGTATAAAAATCATGATTATCGCCCAAAAACTCTGGGGTCGAGGATTAATCATATTTAACTTATAATTTGTTTATAATATATTTGGTTTATTATGATTTATAATAAATTAAACTGAAAAATAGGAATAAAATAATAGTGTAATCGAATTTAGGGATGTTATATTTGATCCAAATAAGTATTATTGCTGATTTGTATAAAAATCATGATTATTGCCCAAAAACTCTGGGGTCGAGGATTAATAGTATTTAAATTTTCATACTATTATAATATTTTCGTAAATTATGATTTGTAATAAATTAAACTGAAATATAGGTAAAATAAATTGTGTAACCGAATTGAGAAATGTTTAATTTGATACAAAATTTTAAAATTGAGTATTTGTATAAAATCATGATTATCGCCCAAAAACTCTGGGGTCGAGGATTAATCATATTTAACTTATAATTTGTTTATAATATATTTGGTTAATTATGATTTATAATAAATTAAACTGAAAAATAGGAATAAAATAATAGTGTAATCGAATTTAGGGATGTTATATTTGATCCAAATAAGTATTATTGCCGATTTGTATAAAAATCATGATTATTGCCCAAAAACTCTGGGGTCGAGGATTAATAGTATTTAAATTTTCATACTATTATAATATTTTCGTAAATTATGATTTGTAATAAATTAAACTGAAGTATAGGTAAAATAAATAGTGTAACCGAATTGAGAAATGTAAAATTTGATACAAAATTTTAAAATTGAGTATTTGTATAAAATCATGATTATCGCCCAAAAACTCTGGGGTCGAGGATTAATCATATTTAACTTATAATTTGTTTATAATATATTTGGTTAATTATGATTTATAATAAATTAAACTGAAAAATAGGAATAAAATAATAGTGTAATCGAATTTAGGGATGTTATATTTGATCCAAATAAGTATTATTGCCGATTTGTATAAAAATCATGATTATTGCCCAAAAACTCTGGGGTCGAGGATTAATAGTATTTAAATTTTCATACTATTATAATATTTTCGTAAATTATGATTTGTAATAAATTAAACTGAAATATAGGTAAAATAAATAGTGTAACCGAATTGAGAAATGTAAAATTTGATACAAAATTTTAAAATTGAGGATTTGTATAAAATCATGATTATCGCCCAAAAACTCTGGGGTCGAGGATTAATCATATTTAACTTATAATTTGTTTATAATATATTTGGTTAATTATGATTTATAATAAATTAAACTGAAAAATAGGAATAAAATAATAGTGTAATCGAATTTAGGGATGTTATATTTGATCCAAAATTGTATAATTGCCGATTTGTATAAAAATCATGATTATCGCCCAAAAACTCTAGGGGCGAGGATTAATAATATTTAAATTTTCATACTATTATAATATTTTCGTAAATTATGATTTGTAATAAATTAAACTGAAATATAGGTAAAATAAATAGTGTAACCGAATTGAGAATGTAAAATTTGATACAAAATTTTAAAATTGAGGATTTGTATAAAAATCATGATTATCGCTCAAAAACTCTGGGGTCGAGGATTACTTTTATTTAAATTTTGATACTATTATAATATTTTCGTAAATTACGATTTGTAATAAATTAAACTGAAATATAGGTAAAATAAATAGTGTAACCGAATTGAGAAATGTAAAATTTGATACAAAATTTAAAATTGAGGATTTGTATAAAAATCATGATTATCGCCCAAAAACTCTGGGGTCGAGGATTAATAATATTTAAATTTTCATACTATTATAATATTTTCGTAAATTGTGATTTATTATAAATTAAACTGAAAAATAGGAATAAAATAATAGTGTAATCGAATTTAGGGATGTTATATTTGATCCAAAATTGTATAATTGCCGATTTGTATAAAAATCATGATTATCGCACAAAAACTCTGGGGTCGAGGATTAATCATATTTAACTTATTATTTGCTTATAATATATTTGGTTAATTGTGATTTATAAAAAATTAAACTGAAAATAGGAATAAAATAATAGTGTAATCGAATTTGGGGATGTTATATTTGACCCAAAATTGTATAATTGCCGATTTGTATAAAAATCATGATTATTGCCCAAAAACTCTGGGGTCGAGGATTAATAGTATTTAAATTTTCATACTATTATAATATTTTCGTAAATTATGATTTGTAATAAATTAAACTGAAATATAGGTAAAATAAATAGTGTAACCGAATTGAGAAATGTAAAATTTGATACAAAATTTTAAAATTGAGGATTTGTATAAAAATCATGATTATCGCCCAAAAACTCTGGGGTCGAGGATTAATCATATTTAACTTATTATTTGCTTATAATATATTTGGTTAATTGTGATTTATAATAAATTAAACTGAAAAATAGGAATAAAATAATAGTGTAATCGAATTTAGGGATGTTATATTTGATCCAAATAAGTATTATTGCCGATTTGTATAAAAATCATGATTATTGCCCAAAAACTCTGGGGTCGAGGATTAATCATATTTAACTTATAATTTGTTTATAATATATTTGGTTAATTATGATTTATAATAAATTAAACTGAAAAATAGGAATAAAATAATAGTGTAATCGAATTTAGGGATGTTATATTTGATCCAAATAAGTATTATTGCCGATTTGTATAAAAATCATGATTATTGCCCAAAAACTCTGGGGTCGAGGATTAATAGTATTTAAATTTTCAAACTATTATAATATTTTCGTAAATTATGATTTATTATAAATTTAACTGAAAAATAGGAATAAAATAATAGTGTTATCGAATTTAGGGATGTTATATTTGATCCAGAATTGTATAATTGCCGATTTGTATAAAAATCATGATTATCGCCCAAAAACTCTGGGGTCGAGGATTAATCATATTTAACTTATTATTTGCTTATAATATATTTGGTTAATTGTGATTTATAATAAATTAAACTGAAAAATAGGAATAAAATAATAGTGTTATCGAATTTAGGGATGTTATATTTGATCCAGAATTGTATAATTGCTGATTTGTATAAAAATCTTGATTATCGCCCAAAAACTCTGGGGTCGAGGATTAATTTTATTTAAATTTTGATACTATTATAATATTTTCGTAAATTATGATTTGTAATAAATTAAACTGAAATATAGGTAAAATAAATAGTGTAACCGAATTGAGAAATGTTAAATTTGATACAAAATTTAAAATTGAGGATTTGTATAAAAATCATGATTATCGCCCAAAAACTCTGGGGTCGAGGATTAATCATATTTAACTTATTATTTGCTTATAATATATTTGGTTAATTGTGATTTATAATAAATTAAACTGAAAAATAGGAATAAAATAATAGTGTTATCGAATTTAGGGAAGTTATATTTGACCCAAAATTGTATAATTGCCGATTTGTATAAAAATCATGATTATTGCCCAAAAACTCTGGGGTCGAGGATTAATAATATTTAAATCTTCATTCTATTATAATATTATCGTAAATTGTGATTTAATTTAAATTTAACTGAAAAATAGGAATAAAATAATAGTGTAATCAAATTTAGGGATGTTATATTTGATCCAAATAAGTATTATTGCCGATTTGTATAAAAATCATGATTATTGCCCAAAAACTCTGGGGTCGAGGATTAATAGTATTTAAATTTTCATACTATTATAATATTTTCGTAAATTATGATTTGTAATAAATTAAACTGAAATATAGGTAAAATAAATAGTGTAACCGAATTGAGAAATGTAAAATTTGATACAAAATTTTAAAATTGAGGATTTGTATAAAATCATGATTATCGCCCAAAAACTCTGGGGTCGAGGATTAATCATATTTAACTTATAATTTGTTTATAATATATTTGGTTAATTAAGATTTATAATAAATTAAACTGAAAAATAGGAATAAAATAATAGTGTAATCGAATTTAGGGATGTTATATTTGATCCAAATAAGTATTATTGCCGATTTGTATAAAAATCATGATTATTGCCCAAAAACTCTGGGGTCGAGGATTAATAGTATTTAAATTTTCAAACTATTATAATATTTTCGTAAATTATGATTTGTAATAAATTAAACTGAAATATAGGTAAAATAAATAGTGTAACCGAATTGAGAAATGTAAAATTTGATACAAAATTTTAAAATTGAGGATTTGTATAAAAATCATGATTATCGCCCAAAAACTCTGGGGTCGAGGATTAATCATATTTAACTTATTATTTGCTTATAATATATTTGGTTAATTGTGATTTATAATAAATTAAACTGAAAAATAGGAATAAAATAATAGTGTAATCGAATTTAGGGAAGTTATATTTGACCCAAAATTGTATAATTGCCGATTTGTATAAAAATCATGATTATTGCCCAAAAACTCTGGGGTCGAGGATTAATAATATTTAAATTTTCATTCTATTATAATATTATCGTAAATTGTGATTTATTATAAATTTAACTGAAAAATAGGAATAAAATAATAGTGTAATCGAATTTAGGGATGTTATATTTGATCCAAATAAGTATTATTGCCGATTTGTATAAAAATCATGATTATTGCCCAAAAACTCTGGGGTCGAGGATTAATAGTATTTAAATTTTCATACTATTATAATATTTTCGTAAATTATGATTTGTAATAAATTAAACTGAAGTATAGGTAAAATAAATAGTGTAACCGAATTGAGAAATGTAAAATTTGATACAAAATTTTAAAATTGAGTATTTGTATAAAATCATGATTATCGCCCAAAAACTCTGGGGTCGAGGATTAATCATATTTAAATTTTCATTCTATTATAATATTATCGTAAATTGTGATTTATTATAAATTTAACTGAAAAATAGGAATAAAATAATAGTGTTATCGAATTTAGGGATGTTATATTTGATCCAAAATAGTATAATTGCCGATTTGTATAAAAATCATGATTATCGCCCAAATACTCTGGGGTCGAGGATTAATAATATTTAAATTTTCATACTATTATAATATTATCGTAAATTGTGATTTATTATAAATTTAACTGAAAAATAGGAATAAAATAATAGTGTTATCGAATTTAGGGATGTTATATTTGATCCAGAATTGTATAATTGCCGATTTGTATAAAAATCATGATTATCGCCCAAAAACTCTGGGGTCGAGGATTAATCATATTTAACTTATTATTTGCTTATAATATATTTGGTTAATTGTGATTTATAATAAATTAAACTGAAAAATAGGAATAAAATAATAGTGTTATCGAATTTAGGGATGTTATATTTGATCCAGAATTGTATAATTGCTGATTTGTATAAAAATCTTGATTATCGCCCAAAAACTCTGGGGTCGAGGATTAATTTTATTTAAATTTTGATACTATTATAATATTTTCGTAAATTATGATTTGTAATAAATTAAACTGAAATATAGGTAAAATAAATAGTGTAACCGAATTGAGAAATGTTAAATTTGATACAAAATTTAAAATTGAGGATTTGTATAAAAATCATGATTATCGCCCAAAAACTCTGGGGTCGAGGATTAATCATATTTAACTTATAATTTGTTTATAATATATTTGGTTAATTATGATTTATAATAAATTAAACTGAAAAATAGGAATAAAATAATAGTGTAATCGAATTTAGGGATGTTATATTTGATCCAAATAAGTATTATTGCTGATTTGTATAAAAATCATGATTATTGCCCAAAAACTCTGGGGTCGAGGATTAATAGTATTTAAATTTTCATACTATTATAATATTTTCGTAAATTATGATTTGTAATAAATTAAACTGAAATATAGGTAAAATAAATTGTGTAACCGAATTGAGAAATGTAAAATTTGATACAAAATTTTAAAATTGAGGATTTGTATAAAAATCATGATTATCGCCCAAAAACTCTGGGGTCGAGGATTAATCATATTTAACTTATTATTTGCTTATAATATATTTGGTTATTGTGATTTATAATAAATTAAACTGAAAAATAGGAATAAAATAATAGTGTAATCGAATTTAGGGATGTTATATTTGATCCAAATAAGTATTATTGCCGATTTGTATAAAAATCATGATTATTGCCCAAAAACTCTGGGGTCGAGGATTAATCATATTTAACTTATAATTTGTTTATAATATATTTGGTTAATTATGATTTATAATAAATTAAACTGAAAAATAGGAATAAAATAATAGTGTAATCGAATTTAGGGATGTTATATTTGATCCAAATAAGTATTATTGCCGATTTGTATAAAAATCATGATTATTGCCCAAAAACTCTGGGGTCGAGGATTAATAGTATTTAAATTTTCAAACTATTATAATATTTTCGTAAATTATGATTTGTAATAAATTAAACTGAAATATAGGTAAAATAAATAGTGTAACCGAATTGAGAAATGTTTAATTTGATACAAAATTTTAAAATAGAGTATTTGTATAAAATCATGATTATCGCCCAAAAACTCTGGGGTCGAGGATTAATCATATTTAACTTATTATTTGCTTATAATATATTTGGTTAATTGTGATTTATAATAAATTAAACTGAAAAATAGGAATAAAATAATAGTGTTATCGAATTTAGGGATGTTATATTTGATCCAGAATTGTATAATTGCTGATTTGTATAAAAATCTTGATTATCGCCCAAAAACTCTGGGGTCGAGGATTAATTTTATTTAAATTTTGATACTATTATAATATTTTCGTAAATTATGATTTGTAATAAATTAAACTGAAATATAGGTAAAATAAATAGTGTAACCGAATTGAGAAATGTTAAATTTGATACAAAATTTAAAATTGAGGATTTGTATAAAAATCATGATTATCGCCCAAAAACTCTGGGGTCGAGGAAATCATATTTAACTTATTATTTGCTTATAATATATTTGGTTAATTGTGATTTATAAAAAATTAAACTGAAAATAGGAATAAAATAATAGTGTAATCGAATTTGGGGATGTTATATTTGACCCAAAATTGTATAATTGCCGATTTGTATAAAAATCATGATTATTGCCCAAAAACTCTAGGGTCGAGGATTAATAGTATTTAAATTTTCATACTATTATAATATTTTCGTAAATTATGATTTGTAATAAATTAAACTGAAATATAGGTAAAATAAATAGTGTAACCGAATTGAGAAATGTAAAATTTGATACAAAATTTTAAAATTGAGGATTTGTATAAAAATCATGATTATCGCCCAAAAACTCTGGGGTCGAGGATTAATCATATTTAACTTATTATTTGCTTATAATATATTTGGTTAATTGTGATTTATAATAAATTAAACTGAAAAATAGGAATAAAATAATAGTGTAATCGAATTTAGGGATGTTATATTTGATCCAAATAAGTATTATTGCCGATTTGTATAAAAATCATGATTATTGCCCAAAAACTCTGGGGTCGAGGATTAATCATATTTAACTTATAATTTGTTTATAATATATTTGGTTAATTATGATTTATAATAAATTAAACTGAAAAATAGGAATAAAATAATAGTGTAATCGAATTTAGGGATGTTATATTTGATCCAAATAAGTATTATTGCCGATTTGTATAAAAATCATGATTATTGCCCAAAAACTCTGGGGTCGAGGATTAATAGTATTTAAATTTTCAAACTATTATAATATTTTCGTAAATTATGATTTATTATAAATTTAACTGAAAAATAGGAATAAAATAATAGTGTTATCGAATTTAGGGATGTTATATTTGATCCAGAATTGTATAATTGCCGATTTGTATAAAAATCATGATTATCGCCCAAAAACTCTGGGGTCGAGGATTAATCATATTTAACTTATTATTTGCTTATTATATATTTGGTTAATTGTGATTTATAATAAATTAAACTGAAAAATAGGAATAAAATAATAGTGTTATCGAATTTAGGGATGTTATATTTGATCCAGAATTGTATAATTGCTGATTTGTATAAAAATCTTGATTATCGCCCAAAAACTCTGGGGTCGAGGATTAATTTTATTTAAATTTTGATACTATTATAATATTTTCGTAAATTATGATTTGTAATAAATTAAACTGAAATATAGGTAAAATAAATAGTGTAACCGAATTGAGAAATGTTAAATTTGATACAAAATTTAAAATTGAGGATTTGTATAAAAATCATGATTATCGCCCAAAAACTCTGGGGTCGAGGATTAATCATATTTAACTTATAATTTGTTTATAATATATTTGGTTAATTATGATTTATAATAAATTAAACTGAAAAATAGGAATAAAATAATAGTGTAATCGAATTTAGGGATGTTATATTTGATCCAAATAAGTATTATTGCTGATTTGTATAAAAATCATGATTATTGCCCAAAAACTCTGGGGTCGAGGATTAATAGTATTTAAATTTTCATACTATTATAATATTTTCGTAAATTATGATTTGTAATAAATTAAACTGAAATATAGGTAAAATAAATTGTGTAACCGAATTGAGAAATGTTTAATTTGATACAAAATTTTAAAATTGAGTATTTGTATAAAATCATGATTATCGCCCAAAAACTCTGGGGTCGAGGATTAATCATATTTAACTTATAATTTGTTTATAATATATTTGGTTAATTATGATTTATAATAAATTAAACTGAAAAATAGGAATAAAATAATAGTGTAATCGAATTTAGGGATGTTATATTTGATCCAAATAAGTATTATTGCCGATTTGTATAAAAATCATGATTATCGCCCAAAAACTCTAGGGGCGAGGATTAATAATATTTAAATTTTCATACTATTATAATATTTTCGTAAATTATGATTTGTAATAAATTAAACTGAAATATAGGTAAAATAAATAGTGTAACCGAATTGAGAATGTAAAATTTGATACAAAATTTTAAAATTGAGGATTTGTATAAAAATCATGATTATCGCTCAAAAACTCTGGGGTCGAGGATTACTTTTATTTAAATTTTGATACTATTATAATATTTTCGTAAATTACGATTTGTAATAAATTAAACTGAAATATAGGTAAAATAAATAGTGTAACCGAATTGAGAAATGTAAAATTTGATACAAAATTTAAAATTGAGGATTTGTATAAAAATCATGATTATCGCCCAAAAACTCTGGGGTCGAGGATTAATAATATTTAAATTTTCATACTATTATAATATTTTCGTAAATTGTGATTTATTATAAATTAAACTGAAAAATAGGAATAAAATAATAGTGTAATCGAATTTAGGGATGTTATATTTGATCCAAAATTGTATAATTGCCGATTTGTATAAAAATCATGATTATCGCACAAAAACTCTGGGGTCGAGGATTAATCATATTTAACTTATTATTTGCTTATAATATATTTGGTTAATTGTGATTTATAAAAAATTAAACTGAAAATAGGAATAAAATAATAGTGTAATCGAATTTGGGGATGTTATATTTGACCCAAAATTGTATAATTGCCGATTTGTATAAAAATCATGATTATTGCCCAAAAACTCTGGGGTCGAGGATTAATAGTATTTAAATTTTCATACTATTATAATATTTTCGTAAATTATGATTTGTAATAAATTAAACTGAAATATAGGTAAAATAAATAGTGTAACCGAATTGAGAAATGTAAAATTTGATACAAAATTTTAAAATTGAGGATTTGTATAAAAATCATGATTATCGCCCAAAAACTCTGGGGTCGAGGATTAATCATATTTAACTTATTATTTGCTTATAATATATTTGGTTAATTGTGATTTATAATAAATTAAACTGAAAAATAGGAATAAAATAATAGTGTAATCGAATTTAGGGATGTTATATTTGATCCAAATAAGTATTATTGCCGATTTGTATAAAAATCATGATTATTGCCCAAAAACTCTGGGGTCGAGGATTAATCATATTTAACTTATAATTTGTTTATAATATATTTGGTTAATTATGATTTATAATAAATTAAACTGAAAAATAGGAATAAAATAATAGTGTAATCGAATTTAGGGATGTTATATTTGATCCAAATAAGTATTATTGCCGATTTGTATAAAAATCATGATTATTGCCCAAAAACTCTGGGGTCGAGGATTAATAGTATTTAAATTTTCAAACTATTATAATATTTTCGTAAATTATGATTTATTATAAATTTAACTGAAAAATAGGAATAAAATAATAGTGTTATCGAATTTAGGGATGTTATATTTGATCCAGAATTGTATAATTGCCGATTTGTATAAAAATCATGATTATCGCCCAAAAACTCTGGGGTCGAGGATTAATCATATTTAACTTATTATTTGCTTATAATATATTTGGTTAATTGTGATTTATAATAAATTAAACTGAAAAATAGGAATAAAATAATAGTGTTATCGAATTTAGGGATGTTATATTTGATCCAGAATTGTATAATTGCTGATTTGTATAAAAATCTTGATTATCGCCCAAAAACTCTGGGGTCGAGGATTAATTTTATTTAAATTTTGATACTATTATAATATTTTCGTAAATTATGATTTGTAATAAATTAAACTGAAATATAGGTAAAATAAATAGTGTAACCGAATTGAGAAATGTTAAATTTGATACAAAATTTAAAATTGAGGATTTGTATAAAAATCATGATTATCGCCCAAAAACTCTGGGGTCGAGGATTAATCATATTTAACTTATTATTTGCTTATAATATATTTGGTTAATTGTGATTTATAATAAATTAAACTGAAAAATAGGAATAAAATAATAGTGTTATCGAATTTAGGGAAGTTATATTTGACCCAAAATTGTATAATTGCCGATTTGTATAAAAATCATGATTATTGCCCAAAAACTCTGGGGTCGAGGATTAATAATATTTAAATCTTCATTCTATTACAATATTATCGTAAATTGTGATTTAATTTAAATTTAACTGAAAAATAGGAATAAAATAATAGTGTAATCAAATTTAGGGATGTTATATTTGATCCAAATAAGTATTATTGCCGATTTGTATAAAAATCATGATTATTGCCCAAAAACTCTGGGGTCGAGGATTAATAGTATTTAAATTTTCATACTATTATAATATTTTCGTAAATTATGATTTGTAATAAATTAAACTGAAATATAGGTAAAATAAATAGTGTAACCGAATTGAGAAATGTAAAATTTGATACAAAATTTTAAAATTGAGGATTTGTATAAAATCATGATTATCGCCCAAAAACTCTGGGGTCGAGGATTAATCATATTTAACTTATAATTTGTTTATAATATATTTGGTTAATTAAGATTTATAATAAATTAAACTGAAAAATAGGAATAAAATAATAGTGTAATCGAATTTAGGGATGTTATATTTGATCCAAATAAGTATTATTGCCGATTTGTATAAAAATCATGATTATTGCCCAAAAACTCTGGGGTCGAGGATTAATAGTATTTAAATTTTCAAACTATTATAATATTTTCGTAAATTATGATTTGTAATAAATTAAACTGAAATATAGGTAAAATAAATAGTGTAACCGAATTGAGAAATGTAAAATTTGATACAAAATTTTAAAATTGAGGATTTGTATAAAAATCATGATTATCGCCCAAAAACTCTGGGGTCGAGGATTAATCATATTTAACTTATTATTTGCTTATAATATATTTGGTTAATTGTGATTTATAATAAATTAAACTGAAAAATAGGAATAAAATAATAGTGTAATCGAATTTAGGGAAGTTATATTTGACCCAAAATTGTATAATTGCCGATTTGTATAAAAATCATGATTATTGCCCAAAAACTCTGGGGTCGAGGATTAATAATATTTAAATTTTCATTCTATTATAATATTATCGTAAATTGTGATTTATTATAAATTTAACTGAAAAATAGGAATAAAATAATAGTGTAATCGAATTTAGGGATGTTATATTTGATCCAAATAAGTATTATTGCCGATTTGTATAAAAATCATGATTATTGCCCAAAAACTCTGGGGTCGAGGATTAATAGTATTTAAATTTTCATACTATTATAATATTTTCGTAAATTATGATTTGTAATAAATTAAACTGAAATATAGGTAAAATAAATAGTGTAACCGAATTGAGAAATGTAAAATTTGATACAAAATTTTAAAATTGAGGATTTGTATAAAATCATGATTATCGCCCAAAAACTCTGGGGTCGAGGATTAATCATATTTAACTTATAATTTGTTTATAATATATTTGGTTAATTATGATTTATAATAAATTAAACTGAAAAATAGGAATAAAATAATAGTGTAATCGAATTTAGGGATGTTATATTTGATCCAAAATTGTATAATTGCCGATTTGTATAAAAATCATGATTATCGCCCAAAAACTCTGGGGTCGAGGATTAATAATATTTAAATTTTCATACTATTATAATATTTTCGTAAATTATGATTTGTAATAAATTAAACTGAAATATAGGTAAAATAAATAGTGTAACCGAATTGAGAATGTAAAATTTGATACAAAATTTTAAAATTGAGGATTTGTATAAAAATCATGATTATCGCTCAAAAACTCTGGGGTCGAGGATTAATTTTATTTAAATTTTGATACTATTATAATATTTTCGTAAATTATGATTTGTAATAAATTAAACTGAAATATAGGTAAAATAAATAGTGTAACCGAATTGAGAAATGTAAAATTTGATACAAAATTTAAAATTAAGGATTTGTATAAAAATCATGATTATCGCCCAAAAACTCTGGGGTCGAGGATTAATAATATTTAAATTTTCATACTATTATAATATTTTCGTAAATTGTGATTTATTATAAATTAAACTGAAAAATAGGAATAAAATAATAGTGTAATCGAATTTAGGGATGTTATATTTGATCCAAAATTGTATAATTGCCGATTTGTATAAAAATCATGATTATCGCACAAAAACTCTGGGGTCGAGGATTAATCATATTTAAATTTTCATACTATTATAATATTTTCGTAAATTATGATTTGTAATAAATTAAACTGAAATATAGGTAAAATAAATAGTGTAACCGAATTGAGAATGTAAAATTTGATACAAAATTTTAAAATTGAGGATTTGTATAAAAATCATGATTATCGCTCAAAAACTCTGGGGTCGAGGATTAATTTTATTTAAATTTTGATACTATTATAATATTTTCGTAAATTACGATTTGTAATAAATTAAACTGAAATATAGGTAAAATAAATAGTGTAACCGAATTGAGAAATGTAAAATTTGATACAAAATTTAAAATTGAGGATTTGTATAAAAATCATGATTATCGCCCAAAAACTCTGGGGTCGAGGATTAATAATATTTAAATTTTCATACTATTATAATATTTTCGTAAATTGTGATTTATTATAAATTAAACTGAAAAATAGGAATAAAATAATAGTGTAATCGAATTTAGGGATGTTATATTTGATCCAAAATTGTATAATTGCCGATTTGTATAAAAATCATGATTATCGCACAAAAACTCTGGGGTCGAGGATTAATCATATTTAACTTATTATTTGCTTATAATATATTTGGTTAATTGTGATTTATAAAAAATTAAACTGAAAATAGGAATAAAATAATAGTGTAATCGAATTTGGGGATGTTATATTTGACCCAAAATTGTATAATTGCCGATTTGTATAAAAATCATGATTATTGCCCAAAAACTCTAGGGTCGAGGATTAATAGTATTTAAATTTTCATACTATTATAATATTTTCGTAAATTATGATTTGTAATAAATTAAACTGAAATATAGGTAAAATAAATAGTGTAACCGAATTGAGAATGTAAAATTTGATACAAAATTTTAAAATTGAGGATTTGTATAAAAATCATGATTATCGCTCAAAAACTCTGGGGTCGAGGATTAATTTTATTTAAATTTTGATACTATTATAATATTTTCGTAAATTACGATTTGTAATAAATTAAACTGAAATATAGGTAAAATAAATAGTGTAACCGAATTGAGAAATGTAAAATTTGATACAAAATTTAAAATTGAGGATTTGTATAAAAATCATGATTATCGCCCAAAAACTCTGGGGTCGAGGATTAATAATATTTAAATTTTCATACTATTATAATATTTTCGTAAATTGTGATTTATTATAAATTAAACTGAAAAATAGGAATAAAATAATAGTGTAATCGAATTTAGGGATGTTATATTTGATCCAAAATTGTATAATTGCCGATTTGTATAAAAATCATGATTATCGCACAAAAACTCTGGGGTCGAGGATTAATCATATTTAACTTATTATTTGCTTATAATATATTTGGTTAATTGTGATTTATAAAAAATTAAACTGAAAATAGGAATAAAATAATAGTGTAATCGAATTTGGGGATGTTATATTTGACCCAAAATTGTATAATTGCCGATTTGTATAAAAATCATGATTATTGCCCAAAAACTCTAGGGTCGAGGATTAATAGTATTTAAATTTTCATACTATTATAATATTTTCGTAAATTATGATTTGTAATAAATTAAACTGAAATATAGGTAAAATAAATAGTGTAACCGAATTGAGAAATGTAAAATTTGATACAAAATTTTAAAATTGAGGATTTGTATAAAAATCATGATTATCGCCCAAAAACTCTGGGGTCGAGGATTAATCATATTTAACTTATTATTTGCTTATAATATATTTGGTTAATTGTGATTTATAATAAATTAAACTGAAAAATAGGAATAAAATAATAGTGTTATCGAATTTAGGGATGTTATATTTGATCCAGAATTGTATAATTGCCGATTTGTATAAAAATCATGATTATCGCCCAAAAACTCTGGGGTCGAGGATTAATCATATTTAACTTATAATTTGTTTATAATATATTTGGTTAATTATGATTTATAATAAATTAAACTGAAAAATAGGAATAAAATAATAGTGTAATCGAATTTAGGGATGTTATATTTGATCCAAAATTGTATAATTGCCGATTTGTATAAAAATCATGATTATTGCCCAAAAACTCTGGGGTCGAGGATTAATCATATTTAACTTATAATTTGTTTATAATATATTTGGTTAATTATGATTTATAATAAATTAAACTGAAAAATAGGAATAAAATAATAGTGTAATCGAATTTAGGGATGTTATATTTGATCCAAATAAGTATTATTGCCGATTTGTATAAAAATCATGATTATTGCCCAAAAACTCTGGGGTCGAGGATTAATAGTATTTAAATTTTCAAACTATTATAATATTTTCGTAAATTATGATTTATTATAAATTTAACTGAAAAATAGGAATAAAATAATAGTGTTATCGAATTTAGGGATGTTATATTTGATCCAGAATTGTATAATTGCCGATTTGTATAAAAATCATGATTATCGCCCAAAAACTCTGGGGTCGAGGATTAATCATATTTAACTTATTATTTGCTTATAATATATTTGGTTAATTGTGATTTATAATAAATTAAACTGAAAAATAGGAATAAAATAATAGTGTAATCGAATTTAGGGATGTTATATTTGATCCAAATAAGTATTATTGCCGATTTGTATAAAAATCATGATTATTGCCCAAAAACTCTGGGGTCGAGGATTAATCATATTTAACTTATAATTTGTTTATAATATATTTGGTTAATTATGATTTATAATAAATTAAACTGAAAAATAGGAATAAAATAATAGTGTAATCGAATTTAGGGATGTTATATTTGATCCAAATAAGTATTATTGCCGATTTGTATAAAAATCATGATTATTGCCCAAAAACTCTGGGGTCGAGGATTAATCATATTTAACTTATAATTTGTTTATAATATATTTGGTTAATTATGATTTATTATAAATTTAACTGAAAAATAGGAATAAAATAATAGTGTTATCGAATTTAGGGATGTTATATTTGATCCAGAATTGTATAATTGCCGATTTGTATAAAAATCATGATTATCGCCCAAAAACTCTGGGGTCGAGGATTAATCATATTTAACTTATTATTTGCTTATTATATATTTGGTTAATTGTGATTTATAATAAATTAAACTGAAAAATAGGAATAAAATAATAGTGTTATCGAATTTAGGGATGTTATATTTGATCCAGAATTGTATAATTGCTGATTTGTATAAAAATCTTGATTATCGCCCAAAAACTCTGGGGTCGAGGATTAATTTTATTTAAATTTTGATACTATTATAATATTTTCGTAAATTATGATTTGTAATAAATTAAACTGAAATATAGGTAAAATAAATAGTGTAACCGAATTGAGAAATGTTAAATTTGATACAAAATTTAAAATTGAGGATTTGTATAAAAATCATGATTATCGCCCAAAAACTCTGGGGTCGAGGATTAATCATATTTAACTTATAATTTGTTTATAATATATTTGGTTAATTATGATTTATAATAAATTAAACTGAAAAATAGGAATAAAATAATAGTGTAATCGAATTTAGGGATGTTATATTTGATCCAAATAAGTATTATTGCTGATTTGTATAAAAATCATGATTATTGCCCAAAAACTCTGGGGTCGAGGATTAATAGTATTTAAATTTTCATACTATTATAATATTTTCGTAAATTATGATTTGTAATAAATTAAACTGAAATATAGGTAAAATAAATTGTGTAACCGAATTGAGAAATGTTTAATTTGATACAAAATTTTAAAATTGAGTATTTGTATAAAATCATGATTATCGCCCAAAAACTCTGGGGTCGAGGATTAATCATATTTAACTTATAATTTGTTTATAATATATTTGGTTAATTATGATTTATAATAAATTAAACTGAAAAATAGGAATAAAATAATAGTGTAATCGAATTTAGGGATGTTATATTTGATCCAAATAAGTATTATTGCCGATTTGTATAAAAATCATGATTATTGCCCAAAAACTCTGGGGTCGAGGATTAATAGTATTTAAATTTTCATACTATTATAATATTTTCGTAAATTATGATTTGTAATAAATTAAACTGAAGTATAGGTAAAATAAATAGTGTAACCGAATTGAGAAATGTAAAATTTGATACAAAATTTTAAAATTGAGTATTTGTATAAAATCATGATTATCGCCCAAAAACTCTGGGGTCGAGGATTAATCATATTTAACTTATAATTTGTTTATAATATATTTGGTTAATTATGATTTATAATAAATTAAACTGAAAAATAGGAATAAAATAATAGTGTAATCGAATTTAGGGATGTTATATTTGATCCAAATAAGTATTATTGCCGATTTGTATAAAAATCATGATTATTGCCCAAAAACTCTGGGGTCGAGGATTAATAGTATTTAAATTTTCATACTATTATAATATTTTCGTAAATTATGATTTGTAATAAATTAAACTGAAATATAGGTAAAATAAATAGTGTAACCGAATTGAGAAATGTAAAATTTGATACAAAATTTTAAAATTGAGGATTTGTATAAAATCATGATTATCGCCCAAAAACTCTGGGGTCGAGGATTAATCATATTTAACTTATAATTTGTTTATAATATATTTGGTTAATTATGATTTATAATAAATTAAACTGAAAAATAGGAATAAAATAATAGTGTAATCGAATTTAGGGATGTTATATTTGATCCAAAATTGTATAATTGCCGATTTGTATAAAAATCATGATTATCGCCCAAAAACTCTGGGGTCGAGGATTAATAATATTTAAATTTTCATACTATTATAATATTTTCGTAAATTATGATTTGTAATAAATTAAACTGAAATATAGGTAAAATAAATAGTGTAACCGAATTGAGAATGTAAAATTTGATACAAAATTTTAAAATTGAGGATTTGTATAAAAATCATGATTATCGCTCAAAAACTCTGGGGTCGAGGATTAATTTTATTTAAATTTTGATACTATTATAATATTTTCGTAAATTATGATTTGTAATAAATTAAACTGAAATATAGGTAAAATAAATAGTGTAACCGAATTGAGAAATGTAAAATTTGATACAAAATTTAAAATTAAGGATTTGTATAAAAATCATGATTATCGCCCAAAAACTCTGGGGTCGAGGATTAATAATATTTAAATTTTCATACTATTATAATATTTTCGTAAATTGTGATTTATTATAAATTAAACTGAAAAATAGGAATAAAATAATAGTGTAATCGAATTTAGGGATGTTATATTTGATCCAAAATTGTATAATTGCCGATTTGTATAAAAATCATGATTATCGCACAAAAACTCTGGGGTCGAGGATTAATCATATTTAAATTTTCATACTATTATAATATTTTCGTAAATTATGATTTGTAATAAATTAAACTGAAATATAGGTAAAATAAATAGTGTAACCGAATTGAGAATGTAAAATTTGATACAAAATTTTAAAATTGAGGATTTGTATAAAAATCATGATTATCGCTCAAAAACTCTGGGGTCGAGGATTAATTTTATTTAAATTTTGATACTATTATAATATTTTCGTAAATTACGATTTGTAATAAATTAAACTGAAATATAGGTAAAATAAATAGTGTAACCGAATTGAGAAATGTAAAATTTGATACAAAATTTAAAATTGAGGATTTGTATAAAAATCATGATTATCGCCCAAAAACTCTGGGGTCGAGGATTAATAATATTTAAATTTTCATACTATTATAATATTTTCGTAAATTGTGATTTATTATAAATTAAACTGAAAAATAGGAATAAAATAATAGTGTAATCGAATTTAGGGATGTTATATTTGATCCAAAATTGTATAATTGCCGATTTGTATAAAAATCATGATTATCGCACAAAAACTCTGGGGTCGAGGATTAATCATATTTAACTTATTATTTGCTTATAATATATTTGGTTAATTGTGATTTATAAAAAATTAAACTGAAAATAGGAATAAAATAATAGTGTAATCGAATTTGGGGATGTTATATTTGACCCAAAATTGTATAATTGCCGATTTGTATAAAAATCATGATTATTGCCCAAAAACTCTAGGGTCGAGGATTAATAGTATTTAAATTTTCATACTATTATAATATTTTCGTAAATTATGATTTGTAATAAATTAAACTGAAATATAGGTAAAATAAATAGTGTAACCGAATTGAGAATGTAAAATTTGATACAAAATTTTAAAATTGAGGATTTGTATAAAAATCATGATTATCGCTCAAAAACTCTGGGGTCGAGGATTAATTTTATTTAAATTTTGATACTATTATAATATTTTCGTAAATTACGATTTGTAATAAATTAAACTGAAATATAGGTAAAATAAATAGTGTAACCGAATTGAGAAATGTAAAATTTGATACAAAATTTAAAATTGAGGATTTGTATAAAAATCATGATTATCGCCCAAAAACTCTGGGGTCGAGGATTAGATTAATAATATTTAAATTTTCATACTATTATAATATTTTCGTAAATTATGATTTGTAATAAATTAAACTGAAATATAGGTAAAATAAATAGTGTAACGAATTGAGAATGTAAAATTTGATACAAAATTTTAAAATTGAGGATTTGTATAAAAATCATGATTATCGCTCAAAAACTCTGGGGTCGAGGATTACTTTTATTTAAATTTTGATACTATTATAATATTTTCGTAAATTACGATTTGTAATAAATTAAACTGAAATATAGGTAAAATAAATAGTGTAACCGAATTGAGAAATGTAAAATTTGATACAAAATTTAAAATTGAGGATTTGTATAAAAATCATGATTATTGCCCAAAAACTCTAGGGTCGAGGATTAATAGTATTTAAATTTTCATACTATTATAATATTTTCGTAAATTATGATTTGTAATAAATTAAACTGAAATATAGGTAAAATAAATAGTGTAACCGAATTGAGAAATGTAAAATTTGATACAAAATTTTAAAATTGAGGATTTGTATAAAAATCATGATTATCGCCCAAAAACTCTGGGGTCGAGGATTAATCATATTTAACTTATTATTTGCTTATAATATATTTGGTTAATTGTGATTTATAATAAATTAAACTGAAAAATAGGAATAAAATAATAGTGTAATCGAATTTAGGGATGTTATATTTGATCCAAATAAGTATTATTGCCGATTTGTATAAAAATCATGATTATTGCCCAAAAACTCTGGGGTCGAGGATTAATCATATTTAACTTATAATTTGTTTATAATATATTTGGTTAATTATGATTTATAATAAATTAAACTGAAAAATAGGAATAAAATAATAGTGTAATCGAATTTAGGGATGTTATATTTGATCCAAATAAGTATTATTGCCGATTTGTATAAAAATCATGATTATTGCCCAAAAACTCTGGGGTCGAGGATTAATAGTATTTAAATTTTCAAACTATTATAATATTTTCGTAAATTATGATTTATTATAAATTTAACTGAAAAATAGGAATAAAATAATAGTGTTATCGAATTTAGGGATGTTATATTTGATCCAGAATTGTATAATTGCCGATTTGTATAAAAATCATGATTATCGCCCAAAAACTCTGGGGTCGAGGATTAATCATATTTAACTTATTATTTGCTTATTATATATTTGGTTAATTGTGATTTATAATAAATTAAACTGAAAAATAGGAATAAAATAATAGTGTTATCGAATTTAGGGATGTTATATTTGATCCAGAATTGTATAATTGCTGATTTGTATAAAAATCTTGATTATCGCCCAAAAACTCTGGGGTCGAGGATTAATTTTATTTAAATTTTGATACTATTATAATATTTTCGTAAATTATGATTTGTAATAAATTAAACTGAAATATAGGTAAAATAAATAGTGTAACCGAATTGAGAAATGTTAAATTTGATACAAAATTTAAAATTGAGGATTTGTATAAAAATCATGATTATCGCCCAAAAACTCTGGGGTCGAGGATTAATCATATTTAACTTATAATTTGTTTATAATATATTTGGTTAATTATGATTTATAATAAATTAAACTGAAAAATAGGAATAAAATAATAGTGTAATCGAATTTAGGGATGTTATATTTGATCCAAATAAGTATTATTGCTGATTTGTATAAAAATCATGATTATTGCCCAAAAACTCTGGGGTCGAGGATTAATAGTATTTAAATTTTCATACTATTATAATATTTTCGTAAATTATGATTTGTAATAAATTAAACTGAAATATAGGTAAAATAAATTGTGTAACCGAATTGAGAAATGTTTAATTTGATACAAAATTTTAAAATTGAGTATTTGTATAAAATCATGATTATCGCCCAAAAACTCTGGGGTCGAGGATTAATCATATTTAACTTATAATTTGTTTATAATATATTTGGTTAATTATGATTTATAATAAATTAAACTGAAAAATAGGAATAAAATAATAGTGTAATCGAATTTAGGGATGTTATATTTGATCCAAATAAGTATTATTGCCGATTTGTATAAAAATCATGATTATTGCCCAAAAACTCTGGGGTCGAGGATTAATAGTATTTAAATTTTCATACTATTATAATATTTTCGTAAATTATGATTTGTAATAAATTAAACTGAAGTATAGGTAAAATAAATAGTGTAACCGAATTGAGAAATGTAAAATTTGATACAAAATTTTAAAATTGAGTATTTGTATAAAATCATGATTATCGCCCAAAAACTCTGGGGTCGAGGATTAATCATATTTAACTTATAATTTGTTTATAATATATTTGGTTAATTATGATTTATAATAAATTAAACTGAAAAATAGGAATAAAATAATAGTGTAATCGAATTTAGGGATGTTATATTTGATCCAAATAAGTATTATTGCCGATTTGTATAAAAATCATGATTATTGCCCAAAAACTCTGGGGTCGAGGATTAATAGTATTTAAATTTTCATACTATTATAATATTTTCGTAAATTATGATTTGTAATAAATTAAACTGAAATATAGGTAAAATAAATAGTGTAACCGAATTGAGAAATGTAAAATTTGATACAAAATTTTAAAATTGAGGATTTGTATAAAATCATGATTATCGCCCAAAAACTCTGGGGTCGAGGATTAATCATATTTAACTTATAATTTGTTTATAATATATTTGGTTAATTATGATTTATAATAAATTAAACTGAAAAATAGGAATAAAATAATAGTGTAATCGAATTTAGGGATGTTATATTTGATCCAAAATTGTATAATTGCCGATTTGTATAAAAATCATGATTATCGCCCAAAAACTCTAGGGGCGAGGATTAATAATATTTAAATTTTCATACTATTATAATATTTTCGTAAATTATGATTTGTAATAAATTAAACTGAAATATAGGTAAAATAAATAGTGTAACCGAATTGAGAATGTAAAATTTGATACAAAATTTTAAAATTGAGGATTTGTATAAAAATCATGATTATCGCTCAAAAACTCTGGGGTCGAGGATTACTTTTATTTAAATTTTGATACTATTATAATATTTTCGTAAATTACGATTTGTAATAAATTAAACTGAAATATAGGTAAAATAAATAGTGTAACCGAATTGAGAAATGTAAAATTTGATACAAAATTTAAAATTGAGGATTTGTATAAAAATCATGATTATCGCCCAAAAACTCTGGGGTCGAGGATTAATAATATTTAAATTTTCATACTATTATAATATTTTCGTAAATTGTGATTTATTATAAATTAAACTGAAAAATAGGAATAAAATAATAGTGTAATCGAATTTAGGGATGTTATATTTGATCCAAAATTGTATAATTGCCGATTTGTATAAAAATCATGATTATCGCACAAAAACTCTGGGGTCGAGGATTAATCATATTTAACTTATTATTTGCTTATAATATATTTGGTTAATTGTGATTTATAAAAAATTAAACTGAAAATAGGAATAAAATAATAGTGTAATCGAATTTGGGGATGTTATATTTGACCCAAAATTGTATAATTGCCGATTTGTATAAAAATCATGATTATTGCCCAAAAACTCTGGGGTCGAGGATTAATAGTATTTAAATTTTCATACTATTATAATATTTTCGTAAATTATGATTTGTAATAAATTAAACTGAAATATAGGTAAAATAAATAGTGTAACCGAATTGAGAAATGTAAAATTTGATACAAAATTTTAAAATTGAGGATTTGTATAAAAATCATGATTATCGCCCAAAAACTCTGGGGTCGAGGATTAATCATATTTAACTTATTATTTGCTTATAATATATTTGGTTAATTGTGATTTATAATAAATTAAACTGAAAAATAGGAATAAAATAATAGTGTAATCGAATTTAGGGATGTTATATTTGATCCAAATAAGTATTATTGCCGATTTGTATAAAAATCATGATTATTGCCCAAAAACTCTGGGGTCGAGGATTAATCATATTTAACTTATAATTTGTTTATAATATATTTGGTTAATTATGATTTATAATAAATTAAACTGAAAAATAGGAATAAAATAATAGTGTAATCGAATTTAGGGATGTTATATTTGATCCAAATAAGTATTATTGCCGATTTGTATAAAAATCATGATTATTGCCCAAAAACTCTGGGGTCGAGGATTAATAGTATTTAAATTTTCAAACTATTATAATATTTTCGTAAATTATGATTTATTATAAATTTAACTGAAAAATAGGAATAAAATAATAGTGTTATCGAATTTAGGGATGTTATATTTGATCCAGAATTGTATAATTGCCGATTTGTATAAAAATCATGATTATCGCCCAAAAACTCTGGGGTCGAGGATTAATCATATTTAACTTATTATTTGCTTATAATATATTTGGTTAATTGTGATTTATAATAAATTAAACTGAAAAATAGGAATAAAATAATAGTGTTATCGAATTTAGGGATGTTATATTTGATCCAGAATTGTATAATTGCTGATTTGTATAAAAATCTTGATTATCGCCCAAAAACTCTGGGGTCGAGGATTAATTTTATTTAAATTTTGATACTATTATAATATTTTCGTAAATTATGATTTGTAATAAATTAAACTGAAATATAGGTAAAATAAATAGTGTAACCGAATTGAGAAATGTTAAATTTGATACAAAATTTAAAATTGAGGATTTGTATAAAAATCATGATTATCGCCCAAAAACTCTGGGGTCGAGGATTAATCATATTTAACTTATTATTTGCTTATAATATATTTGGTTAATTGTGATTTATAATAAATTAAACTGAAAAATAGGAATAAAATAATAGTGTTATCGAATTTAGGGAAGTTATATTTGACCCAAAATTGTATAATTGCCGATTTGTATAAAAATCATGATTATTGCCCAAAAACTCTGGGGTCGAGGATTAATAATATTTAAATCTTCATTCTATTATAATATTATCGTAAATTGTGATTTAATTTAAATTTAACTGAAAAATAGGAATAAAATAATAGTGTAATCAAATTTAGGGATGTTATATTTGATCCAAATAAGTATTATTGCCGATTTGTATAAAAATCATGATTATTGCCCAAAAACTCTGGGGTCGAGGATTAATAGTATTTAAATTTTCATACTATTATAATATTTTCGTAAATTATGATTTGTAATAAATTAAACTGAAATAAAGGTAAAATAAATAGTGTAACCGAATTGAGAAATGTAAAATTTGATACAAAATTTTAAAATTGAGGATTTGTATAAAATCATGATTATCGCCCAAAAACTCTGGGGTCGAGGATTAATCATATTTAACTTATAATTTGTTTATAATATATTTGGTTAATTAAGATTTATAATAAATTAAACTGAAAAATAGGAATAAAATAATAGTGTAATCGAATTTAGGGATGTTATATTTGATCCAAATAAGTATTATTGCCGATTTGTATAACAATCATGATTATTGCCCAAAAACTCTGGGGTCGAGGATTAATAGTATTTAAATTTTCAAACTATTATAATATTTTCGTAAATTATGATTTGTAATAAATTAAACTGAAATATAGGTAAAATAAATAGTGTAACCGAATTGAGAAATGTAAAATTTGATACAAAATTTTAAAATTGAGGATTTGTATAAAAATCATGATTATCGCCCAAAAACTCTGGGGTCGAGGATTAATCATATTTAACTTATTATTTGCTTATAATATATTTGGTTAATTGTGATTTATAATAAATTAAACTGAAAAATAGGAATAAAATAATAGTGTAATCGAATTTAGGGAAGTTATATTTGACCCAAAATTGTATAATTGCCGATTTGTATAAAAATCATGATTATTGCCCAAAAACTCTGGGGTCGAGGATTAATAATATTTAAATTTTCATTCTATTATAATATTATCGTAAATTGTGATTTATTATAAATTTAACTGAAAAATAGGAATAAAATAATAGTGTAATCGAATTTAGGGATGTTATATTTGATCCAAATAAGTATTATTGCCGATTTGTATAACAATCTTGATTATCGCCCAAAAACTCTGGGGTCGAGGATTAATTTTATTTAAATTTTCAAACTATTATAATATTTTCGTAAATTATGATTTGTAATAAATTAAACTGAAATATAGGTAAAATAAATAGTGTAACCGAATTGAGAAATGTTAAATTTGATACAAAATTTAAAATTGAGGATTTGTATAAAAATCATGATTATCGCCCAAAAACTCTGGGGTCGAGGATTAATCATATTTAACTTATTATTTGCTTATAATATATTTGGTTAATTGTGATTTATAATAAATTAAACTGAAAAATAGGAATAAAATAATAGTGTTATCGAATTTAGGGAAGTTATATTTGACCCAAAATTGTATAATTGCCGATTTGTATAAAAATCATGATTATTGCCCAAAAACTCTGGGGTCGAGGATTAATAATATTTAAATCTTCATTCTATTATAATATTATCGTAAATTGTGATTTAATTTAAATTTAACTGAAAAATAGGAATAAAATAATAGTGTAATCGAATTTAGGGATGTTATATTTGATCCAAATAAGTATTATTGCCGATTTGTATAACAATCATGATTATTGCCCAAAAACTCTGGGGTCGAGGATTAATAGTATTTAAATTTTCAAACTATTATAATATTTTCGTAAATTATGATTTGTAATAAATTAAACTGAAATATAGGTAAAATAAATAGTGTAACCGAATTGAGAAATGTAAAATTTGATACAAAATTTTAAAATTGAGGATTTGTATAAAAATCATGATTATCGCCCAAAAACTCTGGGGTCGAGGATTAATCATATTTAACTTATTATTTGCTTATAATATATTTGGTTAATTGTGATTTATAATAAATTAAACTGAAAAATAGGAATAAAATAATAGTGTAATCGAATTTAGGGAAGTTATATTTGACCCAAAATTGTATAATTGCCGATTTGTATAAAAATCATGATTATTGCCCAAAAACTCTGGGGTCGAGGATTAATAATATTTAAATTTTCATTCTATTATAATATTATCGTAAATTGTGATTTATTATAAATTTAACTGAAAAATAGGAATAAAATAATAGTGTAATCGAATTTAGGGATGTTATATTTGATCCAAAATTGTATAATTGCCGATTTGTATAAAAATCATGATTATCGCCCAAAAACTCTGGGGTCGAGGATTAATAATATTTAAATTTTCATACTATTATAATATTTTCGTAAATTATGATTTGTAATAAATTAAACTGAAATATAGGTAAAATAAATAGTGTAACCGAATTGAGAATGTAAAATTTGATACAAAATTTTAAAATTGAGGATTTGTATAAAAAATCATGATTATCGCTCAAAAACTCTGGGGTCGAGGATTAATTTTATTTAAATTTTGATACTATTATAATATTTTCGTAAATTATGATTTGTAATAAATTAAACTGAAATATAGGTAAAATAAATAGTGTAACCGAATTGAGAAATGTAAAATTTGATACAAAATTTAAAATTAAGGATTTGTATAAAAATCATGATTATCGCCCAAAAACTCTGGGGTCGAGGATTAATAATATTTAAATTTTCATACTATTATAATATTTTCGTAAATTGTGATTTATTATAAATTAAACTGAAAAATAGGAATAAAATAATAGTGTAATCGAATTTAGGGATGTTATATTTGATCCAAAATTGTATAATTGCCGATTTGTATAAAAAATCATGATTATCGCACAAAAACTCTGGGGTCGAGGATTAATCATATTTAAATTTTCATACTATTATAATATTTCGTAAATTATGATTTGTAATAAATTAAACTGAAATATAGGTAAAATAAATAGTGTAACCGAATTGAGAATGTAAAATTTGATACAAAATTTTAAAATTGAGGATTTGTATAAAAATCATGATTATCGCTCAAAAACTCTGGGGTCGAGGATTAATTTTATTTAAATTTTGATACTATTATAATATTTTCGTAAATTACGATTTGTAATAAATTAAACTGAAATATAGGTAAAATAAATAGTGTAACCGAATTGAGAAATGTAAAATTTGATACAAAATTTAAAATTGAGGATTTGTATAAAAATCATGATTATCGCCCAAAAACTCTGGGGTCGAGGATTAATAATATTTAAATTTTCATACTATTATAATATTTTCGTAAATTGTGATTTATTATAAATTAAACTGAAAAATAGGAATAAAATAATAGTGTAATCGAATTTAGGGATGTTATATTTGATCCAAAATTGTATAATTGCCGATTTGTATAAAAATCATGATTATCGCACAAAAACTCTGGGGTCGAGGATTAATCATATTTAACTTATTATTTGCTTATAATATATTTGGTTAATTGTGATTTATAAAAAATTAAACTGAAAATAGGAATAAAATAATAGTGTAATCGAATTTGGGGATGTTATATTTGACCCAAAATTGTATAATTGCCGATTTGTATAAAAATCATGATTATTGCCCAAAAACTCTAGGGTCGAGGATTAATAGTATTTAAATTTTCATACTATTATAATATTTTCGTAAATTATGATTTGTAATAAATTAAACTGAAATATAGGTAAAATAAATAGTGTAACCGAATTGAGAAATGTAAAATTTGATACAAAATTTTAAAATTGAGGATTTGTATAAAAATCATGATTATCGCCCAAAAACTCTGGGGTCGAGGATTAATCATATTTAACTTATTATTTGCTTATAATATATTTGGTTAATTGTGATTTATAATAAATTAAACTGAAAAATAGGAATAAAATAATAGTGTAATCGAATTTAGGGATGTTATATTTGATCCAAATAAGTATTATTGCCGATTTGTATAAAAATCATGATTATTGCCCAAAAACTCTGGGGTCGAGGATTAATCATATTTAACTTATAATTTGTTTATAATATATTTGGTTAATTATGATTTATAATAAATTAAACTGAAAAATAGGAATAAAATAATAGTGTAATCGAATTTAAGGATGTTATATTTGATCCAAATAAGTATTATTGCCGATTTGTATAAAAATCATGATTATTGCCCAAAAACTCTGGGGTCGAGGATTAATAGTATTTAAATTTTCAAACTATTATAATATTTTCGTAAATTATGATTTATTATAAATTTAACTGAAAAATAGGAATAAAATAATAGTGTAATCGAATTTAGGGATGTTATATTTGATCCAAATAAGTATTATTGCCGATTTGTATAAAAATCATGATTATTGCCCAAAAACTCTGGGGTCGAGGATTAATCATATTTAACTTATAATTTGTTTATAATATATTTGGTTAATTATGATTTATAATAAATTAAACTGAAAAATAGGAATAAAATAATAGTGTAATCGAATTTAAGGATGTTATATTTGATCCAAATAAGTATTATTGCCGATTTGTATAAAAATCATGATTATTGCCCAAAAACTCTGGGGTCGAGGATTAATAGTATTTAAATTTTCAAACTATTATAATATTTTCGTAAATTATGATTTATTATAAATTTAACTGAAAAATAGGAATAAAATAATAGTGTTATCGAATTTAGTGATGTTATATTTGATCCAGAATTGTATAATTGCCGATTTGTATAAAAATCATGATTATCGCCCAAAAACTCTGGGGTCGAGGATTAATCATATTTAACTTATTATTTGCTTATAATATATTTGGTTAATTGTGATTTATAATAAATTAAACTGAAAAATAGGAATAAAATAATAGTGTAATCGAATTTAGGGATGTTATATTTGATCCAAATAAGTATTATTGCCGATTTGTATAAAAAATCATGATTATTGCCCAAAAACTCTGGGGTCGAGGATTAATCATATTTAACTTATAATTTGTTATAATATATTTGGTTAATTATGATTTATAATAAATTTAACTGAAAAATAGGAATAAATAATAGTGTAATCAAATTTAGGGATGTTATATTTGATCCAAATAAGTATTATTTGCCGATTTGTATAAAAATCATGATTATTGCCCAAAAACTCTGGGGTCGAGGATTAATAGTATTTAATTTTCATACTATTATAATATTTTCGTAAATTATGATTTGTAATAAATTAAACTGAAATATAGGTAAAATAAATAGTGTAACCGAATTGAGAAATGTAAAATTTGATACAAAATTTTAAATTGAGGATTTGTATAAAATCATGATTATCGCCCAAAAACTCTGGGGTCGAGGATTAATCATATTTAACTTATAATTTGTTTATAATATATTTGGTTAATTAAGATTTATAATAAATTAAACTGAAAAATAGGAATAAAATAATAGTGTAATCGAATTTAGGGATGTTATATTTGATCCAAATAAGTATTATTGCCGATTTGTATAACAATCTTGATTATCGCCCAAAAACTCTGGGGTCGAGGATTAATTTTATTTAAATTTTCAAACTATTATAATATTTTCGTAAATTATGATTTGTAATAAATTAAACTGAAATATAGGTAAAATAAATAGTGTAACCGAATTGAGAAATGTTAAATTTGATACAAAATTTAAAATTGAGGATTTGTATAAAAATCATGATTATCGCCCAAAAACTCTGGGGTCGAGGATTAATCATATTTAACTTATTATTTGCTTATAATATATTTGGTTAATTGTGATTTATAATAAATTAAACTGAAAAATAGGAATAAAATAATAGTGTTATCGAATTTAGGGAAGTTATATTTGACCCAAAATTGTATAATTGCCGATTTGTATAAAAATCATGATTATTGCCCAAAAACTCTGGGGTCGAGGATTAATAATATTTAAATCTTCATTCTATTATAATATTATCGTAAATTGTGATTTAATTTAAATTTAACTGAAAAATAGGAATAAAATAATAGTGTAATCAAATTTAGGGATGTTATATTTGATCCAAATAAGTATTATTGCCGATTTGTATAAAAATCATGATTATTGCCCAAAAACTCTGGGGTCGAGGATTAATAGTATTTAAATTTTCATACTATTATAATATTTTCGTAAATTATGATTTGTAATAAATTAAACTGAAATATAGGTAAAATAAATAGTGTAACCGAATTGAGAAATGTAAAATTTGATACAAAATTTTAAAATTGAGGATTTGTATAAAATCATGATTATCGCCCAAAAACTCTGGGGTCGAGGATTAATCATATTTAACTTATAATTTGTTTATAATATATTTGGTTAATTAAGATTTATAATAAATTAAACTGAAAAATAGGAATAAAATAATAGTGTAATCGAATTTAGGGATGTTATATTTGATCCAAATAAGTATTATTGCCGATTTGTATAACAATCATGATTATTGCCCAAAAACTCTGGGGTCGAGGATTAATAGTATTTAAATTTTCAAACTATTATAATATTTTCGTAAATTATGATTTGTAATAAATTAAACTGAAATATAGGTAAAATAAATAGTGTAACCGAATTGAGAAATGTAAAATTTGATACAAAATTTTAAAATTGAGGATTTGTATAAAAATCATGATTATCGCCCAAAAACTCTGGGGTCGAGGATTAATCATATTTAAATTTTCATACTATTATAATATTTTCGTAAATTATGATTTGTAATAAATTAAACTGAAATATAGGTAAAATAAATAGTGTAACCGAATTGAGAATGTAAAATTTGATACAAAATTTTAAAATTGAGGATTTGTATAAAAATCATGATTATCGCTCAAAAACTCTGGGGTCGAGGATTAATTTTATTTAAATTTTGATACTATTATAATATTTTCGTAAATTACGATTTGTAATAAATTAAACTGAAATATAGGTAAAATAAATAGTGTAACCGAATTGAGAAATGTAAAATTTGATACAAAATTTAAAATTGAGGATTTGTATAAAAATCATGATTATCGCCCAAAAACTCTGGGGTCGAGGATTAATAATATTTAAATTTTCATACTATTATAATATTTTCGTAAATTGTGATTTATTATAAATTAAACTGAAAAATAGGAATAAAATAATAGTGTAATCGAATTTAGGGATGTTATATTTGATCCAAAATTGTATAATTGCCGATTTGTATAAAAATCATGATTATCGCACAAAAACTCTGGGGTCGAGGATTAATCATATTTAACTTATTATTTGCTTATAATATATTTGGTTAATTGTGATTTATAAAAAATTAAACTGAAAATAGGAATAAAATAATAGTGTAATCGAATTTGGGGATGTTATATTTGACCCAAAATTGTATAATTGCCGATTTGTATAAAAATCATGATTATTGCCCAAAAACTCTAGGGTCGAGGATTAATAGTATTTAAATTTTCATACTATTATAATATTTTCGTAAATTATGATTTGTAATAAATTAAACTGAAATATAGGTAAAATAAATAGTGTAACCGAATTGAGAATGTAAAATTTGATACAAAATTTTAAAATTGAGGATTTGTATAAAAATCATGATTATCGCTCAAAAACTCTGGGGTCGAGGATTAATTTTATTTAAATTTTGATACTATTATAATATTTTCGTAAATTACGATTTGTAATAAATTAAACTGAAATATAGGTAAAATAAATAGTGTAACCGAATTGAGAAATGTAAAATTTGATACAAAATTTAAAATTGAGGATTTGTATAAAAATCATGATTATCGCCCAAAAACTCTGGGGTCGAGGATTAATAATATTTAAATTTTCATACTATTATAATATTTTCGTAAATTGTGATTTATTATAAATTAAACTGAAAAATAGGAATAAAATAATAGTGTAATCGAATTTAGGGATGTTATATTTGATCCAAAATTGTATAATTGCCGATTTGTATAAAAATCATGATTATCGCACAAAAACTCTGGGGTCGAGGATTAATCATATTTAACTTATTATTTGCTTATAATATATTTGGTTAATTGTGATTTATAAAAAATTAAACTGAAAATAGGAATAAAATAATAGTGTAATCGAATTTGGGGATGTTATATTTGACCCAAAATTGTATAATTGCCGATTTGTATAAAAATCATGATTATTGCCCAAAAACTCTAGGGTCGAGGATTAATAGTATTTAAATTTTCATACTATTATAATATTTTCGTAAATTATGATTTGTAATAAATTAAACTGAAATATAGGTAAAATAAATAGTGTAACCGAATTGAGAAATGTAAAATTTGATACAAAATTTTAAAATTGAGGATTTGTATAAAAATCATGATTATCGCCCAAAAACTCTGGGGTCGAGGATTAATCATATTTAACTTATTATTTGCTTATAATATATTTGGTTAATTGTGATTTATAATAAATTAAACTGAAAAATAGGAATAAAATAATAGTGTAATCGAATTTAGGGATGTTATATTTGATCCAAATAAGTATTATTGCCGATTTGTATAAAAATCATGATTATTGCCCAAAAACTCTGGGGTCGAGGATTAATCATATTTAACTTATAATTTGTTTATAATATATTTGGTTAATTATGATTTATAATAAATTAAACTGAAAAATAGGAATAAAATAATAGTGTAATCGAATTTAGGGATGTTATATTTGATCCAAATAAGTATTATTGCCGATTTGTATAAAAATCATGATTATTGCCCAAAAACTCTGGGGTCGAGGATTAATAGTATTTAAATTTTCAAACTATTATAATATTTTCGTAAATTATGATTTATTATAAATTTAACTGAAAAATAGGAATAAAATAATAGTGTTATCGAATTTAGGGATGTTATATTTGATCCAGAATTGTATAATTGCCGATTTGTATAAAAATCATGATTATCGCCCAAAAACTCTGGGGTCGAGGATTAATCATATTTAACTTATTATTTGCTTATTATATATTTGGTTAATTGTGATTTATAATAAATTAAACTGAAAAATAGGAATAAAATAATAGTGTTATCGAATTTAGGGATGTTATATTTGATCCAGAATTGTATAATTGCTGATTTGTATAAAAATCTTGATTATCGCCCAAAAACTCTGGGGTCGAGGATTAATTTTATTTAAATTTTGATACTATTATAATATTTTCGTAAATTATGATTTGTAATAAATTAAACTGAAATATAGGTAAAATAAATAGTGTAACCGAATTGAGAAATGTTAAATTTGATACAAAATTTAAAATTGAGGATTTGTATAAAAATCATGATTATCGCCCAAAAACTCTGGGGTCGAGGATTAATCATATTTAACTTATAATTTGTTTATAATATATTTGGTTAATTATGATTTATAATAAATTAAACTGAAAAATAGGAATAAAATAATAGTGTAATCGAATTTAGGGATGTTATATTTGATCCAAATAAGTATTATTGCTGATTTGTATAAAAATCATGATTATTGCCCAAAAACTCTGGGGTCGAGGATTAATAGTATTTAAATTTTCATACTATTATAATATTTTCGTAAATTATGATTTGTAATAAATTAAACTGAAATATAGGTAAAATAAATTGTGTAACCGAATTGAGAAATGTTTAATTTGATACAAAATTTTAAAATTGAGTATTTGTATAAAATCATGATTATCGCCCAAAAACTCTGGGGTCGAGGATTAATCATATTTAACTTATAATTTGTTTATAATATATTTGGTTAATTATGATTTATAATAAATTAAACTGAAAAATAGGAATAAAATAATAGTGTAATCGAATTTAGGGATGTTATATTTGATCCAAATAAGTATTATTGCCGATTTGTATAAAAATCATGATTATCGCCCAAAAACTCTAGGGGCGAGGATTAATAATATTTAAATTTTCATACTATTATAATATTTTCGTAAATTATGATTTGTAATAAATTAAACTGAAATATAGGTAAAATAAATAGTGTAACCGAATTGAGAATGTAAAATTTGATACAAAATTTTAAAATTGAGGATTTGTATAAAAATCATGATTATCGCTCAAAAACTCTGGGGTCGAGGATTACTTTTATTTAAATTTTGATACTATTATAATATTTTCGTAAATTACGATTTGTAATAAATTAAACTGAAATATAGGTAAAATAAATAGTGTAACCGAATTGAGAAATGTAAAATTTGATACAAAATTTAAAATTGAGGATTTGTATAAAAATCATGATTATCGCCCAAAAACTCTGGGGTCGAGGATTAATAATATTTAAATTTTCATACTATTATAATATTTTCGTAAATTGTGATTTATTATAAATTAAACTGAAAAATAGGAATAAAATAATAGTGTAATCGAATTTAGGGATGTTATATTTGATCCAAAATTGTATAATTGCCGATTTGTATAAAAATCATGATTATCGCACAAAAACTCTGGGGTCGAGGATTAATCATATTTAACTTATTATTTGCTTATAATATATTTGGTTAATTGTGATTTATAAAAAATTAAACTGAAAATAGGAATAAAATAATAGTGTAATCGAATTTGGGGATGTTATATTTGACCCAAAATTGTATAATTGCCGATTTGTATAAAAATCATGATTATTGCCCAAAAACTCTGGGGTCGAGGATTAATAGTATTTAAATTTTCATACTATTATAATATTTTCGTAAATTATGATTTGTAATAAATTAAACTGAAATATAGGTAAAATAAATAGTGTAACCGAATTGAGAAATGTAAAATTTGATACAAAATTTTAAAATTGAGGATTTGTATAAAAATCATGATTATCGCCCAAAAACTCTGGGGTCGAGGATTAATCATATTTAACTTATTATTTGCTTATAATATATTTGGTTAATTGTGATTTATAATAAATTAAACTGAAAAATAGGAATAAAATAATAGTGTAATCGAATTTAGGGATGTTATATTTGATCCAAATAAGTATTATTGCCGATTTGTATAAAAATCATGATTATTGCCCAAAAACTCTGGGGTCGAGGATTAATCATATTTAACTTATAATTTGTTTATAATATATTTGGTTAATTATGATTTATAATAAATTAAACTGAAAAATAGGAATAAAATAATAGTGTAATCGAATTTAGGGATGTTATATTTGATCCAAATAAGTATTATTGCCGATTTGTATAAAAATCATGATTATTGCCCAAAAACTCTGGGGTCGAGGATTAATAGTATTTAAATTTTCAAACTATTATAATATTTTCGTAAATTATGATTTATTATAAATTTAACTGAAAAATAGGAATAAAATAATAGTGTTATCGAATTTAGGGATGTTATATTTGATCCAGAATTGTATAATTGCCGATTTGTATAAAAATCATGATTATCGCCCAAAAACTCTGGGGTCGAGGATTAATCATATTTAACTTATTATTTGCTTATAATATATTTGGTTAATTGTGATTTATAATAAATTAAACTGAAAAATAGGAATAAAATAATAGTGTTATCGAATTTAGGGATGTTATATTTGATCCAGAATTGTATAATTGCTGATTTGTATAAAAATCTTGATTATCGCCCAAAAACTCTGGGGTCGAGGATTAATTTTATTTAAATTTTGATACTATTATAATATTTTCGTAAATTATGATTTGTAATAAATTAAACTGAAATATAGGTAAAATAAATAGTGTAACCGAATTGAGAAATGTTAAATTTGATACAAAATTTAAAATTGAGGATTTGTATAAAAATCATGATTATCGCCCAAAAACTCTGGGGTCGAGGATTAATCATATTTAACTTATTATTTGCTTATAATATATTTGGTTAATTGTGATTTATAATAAATTAAACTGAAAAATAGGAATAAAATAATAGTGTTATCGAATTTAGGGAAGTTATATTTGACCCAAAATTGTATAATTGCCGATTTGTATAAAAATCATGATTATTGCCCAAAAACTCTGGGGTCGAGGATTAATTTTATTTAAATTTTGATACTATTATAATATTTTCGTAAATTACGATTTGTAATAAATTAAACTGAAATATAGGTAAAATAAATAGTGTAACCGAATTGAGAAATGTAAAATTTGATACAAAATTTAAAATTGAGGATTTGTATAAAAATCATGATTATCGCCCAAAAACTCTGGGGTCGAGGATTAATAATATTTAAATTTTCATACTATTATAATATTTTCGTAAATTGTGATTTATTATAAATTAAACTGAAAAATAGGAATAAAATAATAGTGTAATCGAATTTAGGGATGTTATATTTGATCCAAAATTGTATAATTGCCGATTTGTATAAAAATCATGATTATCGCACAAAAACTCTGGGGTCGAGGATTAATCATATTTAACTTATTTTTTGCTTATAATATATTTGGTTAATTGTGATTTATAAAAAATTAAACTGAAAATAGGAATAAAATAATAGTGTAATCGAATTTGGGGATGTTATATTTGACCCAAAATTGTATAATTGCCGATTTGTATAAAAATCATGATTATTGCCCAAAAACTCTGGGGTCGAGGATTAATAGTATTTAAATTTTCATACTATTATAATATTTTCGTAAATTATGATTTGTAATAAATTAAACTGAAGTATAGGTAAAATAAATAGTGTAACCGAATTGAGAAATGTAAAATTTGATACAAAATTTTAAAATTGAGTATTTGTATAAAATCATGATTATCGCCCAAAAACTCTGGGGTCGAGGATTAATCATATTTAACTTATTATTTGCTTATAATATATTTGGTTAATTGTGATTTATAATAAATTAAACTGAAAAATAGGAATAAAATAATAGTGTTATCGAATTTAGGGATGTTATATTTGATCCAGAACTGTATAATTGCTGATTTGTATAAAAATCTTGATTATCGCCCAAAAACTCTGGGGTCGAGGATTAATTTTATTTAAATTTTGATACTATTATAATATTTTCGTAAATTATGATTTGTAATAAATTAAACTGAAATATAGGTAAAATTAATAGTGTAACCGAATTGAGAAATGTTAAATTTGATACAAAATTTAAAATTGAGGATTTGTATAAAAATCATGATTATCGCCCAAAAACTCTGGGGTCGAGGATTAATCATATTTAACTTATAATTTGTTTATAATATATTTGGTTAATTATGATTTATAATAAATTAAACTGAAAAATAGGAATAAAATAATAGTGTAATCGAATTTAGGGATGTTATATTTGATCCAAATAAGTATTATTGCTGATTTGTATAAAAATCATGATTATTGCCCAAAAACTCTGGGGTCGAGGATTAATAGTATTTAAATTTTCATACTATTATAATATTTTCGTAAATTATGATTTGTAATAAATTAAACTGAAATATAGGTAAAATAAATTGTGTAACCGAATTGAGAAATGTAAAATTTGATACAAAATTTTAAAATTGAGTATTTGTATAAAATCATGATTATCGCCCAAAAACTCTGGGGTCGAGGATTAATCATATTTAACTTATAATTTGTTTATAATATATTTGGTTAATTATGATTTATAATAAATTAAACTGAAAAATAGGAATAAAATAATAGTGTTATCGAATTTAGGGATGTTATATTTGATCCAAATAAGTATTATTGCCGATTTGTATAAAAATCATGATTATTGCCCAAAAACTCTGGGGTCGAGGATTAATAGTATTTAAATTTTCATACTATTATAATATTTTCGTAAATTATGATTTGTAATAAATTAAACTGAAGTATAGGTAAAATAAATAGTGTAACCGAATTGAGAAATGTAAAATTTGATACAAAATTTTAAAATTGAGTATTTGTATAAAATCATGATTATCGCCCAAAAACTCTGGGGTCGAGGATTAATCATATTTAACTTATAATTTGTTTACAATATATTTGGTTAATTATGATTTATAATAAATTAAACTGAAAAATAGGAATAAAATAATAGTGTAATCGAATTTAGGGATGTTATATTTGATCCAAATAAGTATTATTGCCGATTTGTATAAAAATCATGATTATTGCCCAAAAACTCTGGGGTCGAGGATTAATAGTATTTAAATTTTCATACTATTATAATATTTTCGTAAATTATGATTTGTAATAAATTAAACTGAAATATAGGTAAAATAAATAGTGTAACCGAATTGAGAAATGTAAAATTTGATACAAAATTTTAAAATTGAGGATTTGTATAAAATCATGATTATCGCCCAAAAACTCTGGGGTCGAGGATTAATCATATTTAACTTATAATTTGTTTATAATATATTTGGTTAATTATGATTTATAATAAATTAAACTGAAAAATAGGAATAAAATAATAGTGTAATCGAATTTAGGGATGTTATATTTGATCCAAAATTGTATAATTGCCGATTTGTATAAAAATCATGATTATCGCCCAAAAACTCTGGGGTCGAGGATTAATAATATTTAAATTTTCATACTATTATAATATTTTCGTAAATTATGATTTGTAATAAATTAAACTGAAATATAGGTAAAATAAATAGTGTAACCGAATTGAGAATGTAAAATTTGATACAAAATTTTAAAATTGAGGATTTGTATAAAAATCATGATTATCGCTCAAAAACTCTGGGGTCGAGGATTAATTTTATTTAAATTTTGATACTATTATAATATTTTCGTAAATTAGGATTTGTAATAAATTAAACTGAAATATAGGTAAAATAAATAGTGTAACCGAATTGAGAAATGTAAAATTTGATACAAAATTTAAAATTGAGGATTTGTATAAAAATCATGATTATCGCCCAAAAACTCTGGGGTCGAGGATTAATAGTATTTAAATTTTCATACTATTATAATATTTTCGTAAATTATGATTTGTAATAAATTAAACTGAAATATAGGTAAAATAAATAGTGTAACCGAATTGAGAAATGTAAAATTTGATACAAAATTTTAAAATTGAGGATTTGTATAAAAATCATGATTATCGCCCAAAAACTCTGGGGTCGAGGATTAATCATATTTAACTTATTATTTGCTTATAATATATTTGGTTAATTGTGATTTATAATAAATTAAACTGAAAAATAGGAATAAAATAATAGTGTAATCGAATTTAGGGATGTTATATTTGATCCAAATAAGTATTATTGCCGATTTGTATAAAAATCATGATTATTGCCCAAAAACTCTGGGGTCGAGGATTAATCATATTTAACTTATAATTTGTTTATAATATATTTGGTTAATTATGATTTATAATAAATTAAACTGAAAAATAGGAATAAAATAATAGTGTAATCGAATTTAGGGATGTTATATTTGATCCAAATAAGTATTATTGCCGATTTGTATAAAAATCATGATTATTGCCCAAAAACTCTGGGGTCGAGGATTAATAGTATTTAAATTTTCAAACTATTATAATATTTTCGTAAATTATGATTTGTAATAAATTAAACTGAAATATAGGTAAAATAAATAGTGTAACCGAATTGAGAAATGTAAAATTTGATACAAAATTTTAAAATTGAGGATTTGTATAAAAATCATGATTATCGCCCAAAAACTCTGGGGTCGAGGATTAATCATATTTAACTTATTATTTGCTTATAATATATTTGGTTAATTGTGATTTATAATAAATTAAACTGAAAAATAGGAATAAAATAATAGTGTAATCGAATTTAGGGAAGTTATATTTGACCCAAAATTGTATAATTGCCGATTTGTATAAAAATCATGATTATTGCCCAAAAACTCTGGGGTCGAGGATTAATAATATTTAAATTTTCATTCTATTATAATATTATCGTAAATTGTGATTTATTATAAATTTAACTGAAAAATAGGAATAAAATAATAGTGTTATCGAATTTAGGGATGTTATATTTGATCCAAAATAGTATAATTGCCGATTTGTATAAAAATCATGATTATCGCCCAAATACTCTGGGGTCGAGGATTAATAATATTTAAATTTTCATACTATTATAATATTTTCGTAAATTATGATTTGTAATAAATTAAACTGAAATATAGGTAAAATAAATTGTGTAACCGAATTGAGAAATGTAAAATTTGATACAAAATTTTAAAATTGAGTATTTGTATAAAATCATGATTATCGCCCAAAAACTCTGGGGTCGAGGATTAATCATATTTAACTTATAATTTGTTTATAATATATTTGGTTAATTATGATTTATAATAAATTAAACTGAAAAATAGGAATAAAATAATAGTGTAATCGAATTTAGGGATGTTATATTTGATCCAAATAAGTATTATTGCCGATTTGTATAAAAATCATGATTATTGCCCAAAAACTCTGGGGTCGAGGATTAATAGTATTTAAATTTTCATACTATTATAATATTATCGTAAATTGTGATTTATTATAAATTTAACTGAAAAATAAGAATAAAATAATAGTGTAACCGAATTGAGAAATGTAAAATTTGATACAAAATTTAAAATTGAGGATTTGTATAAAAATCATGATTATCGCCCAAAAACTCTGGGGTCGAGGATTAATCATATTTAACTTATAATTTGTTTATAATATATTTGGTTAATTATGATTTATAATAAATTAAACTGAAAAATAGGAATAAAATAATAGTGTAATCGAATTTAGGGATGTTATATTTGATCCAAATAAGTATTATTGCCGATTTGTATAAAAATCATGATTATTGCCCAAAAACTCTGGGGTCGAGGATTAATAGTATTTAAATTTTCATACTATTATAATATTTTCGTAAATTATGATTTGTAATAAATTAAACTGAAATATAGGTAAAATAAATAGTGTAACCGAATTGAGAAATGTAAAATTTGATACAAAATTTTAAAATTGAGGATTTGTATAAAATCATGATTATCGCCCAAAAACTCTGGGGTCGAGGATTAATCATATTTAACTTATAATTTGTTTATAATATATTTGGTTAATTATGATTTATAATAAATTAAACTGAAAAATAGGAATAAAATAATAGTGTAATCGAATTTAGGGATGTTATATTTGATCCAAAATTGTATAATTGCCGATTTGTATAAAAATCATGATTATTGCCCAAAAACTCTGGGGTCGAGGATTAATCATATTTAACTTATAATTTGTTTATAATATATTTGGTTAATTATGATTTATAATAAATTAAACTGAAAAATAGGAATAAAATAATAGTGTTATCGAATTTAGGGATGTTATATTTGATCCAAATAAGTATTATTGCCGATTTGTATAAAAATCATGATTATTGCCCAAAAACTCTGGGGTCGAGGATTAATAGTATTTAAATTTTCATACTATTATAATATTTTCGTAAATTATGATTTGTAATAAATTAAACTGAAATATAGGTAAAATTAATTGTGTAACCGAATTGAGAAATGTAAAATTTGATACAAAATTTTAAAATTGAGTATTTGTATAAAATCATGATTATCGCCCAAAAACTCTGGGGTCGAGGATTAATCATATTTAACTTATAATTTGTTTATAATATATTTGGTTAATTATGATTTATAATAAATTAAACTGAAAAATAGGAATAAAATAATAGTGTAATCGAATTTAGGGATGTTATATTTGATCCAAATAAGTATTATTGCCGATTTGTATAAAAATCATGATTATTGCCCAAAAACTCTGGGGTCGAGGATTAATAGTATTTAAATTTTCATACTATTATAATATTTTCGTAAATTATGATTTGTAATAAATTAAACTGAAATATAGGTAAAATAAATAGTGTAACCGAATTGAGAAATGTAAAATTTGATACAAAATTTTAAAATTGAGGATTTGTATAAAATCATGATTATCGCCCAAAAACTCTGGGGTCGAGGATTAATCATATTTAACTTATAATTTGTTTATAATATATTTGGTTAATTATGATTTATAATAAATTAAACTGAAAAATAGGAATAAAATAATAGTGTAATCGAATTTAGGGATGTTATATTTGATCCAAATAAGTATTATTGCCGATTTGTATAAAAATCATGATTATTGCCCAAAAACTCTGGGGTCGAGGATTAATCATATTTAACTTATAATTTGTTTATAATATATTTGGTTAATTATGATTTATTATAAATTTAACTGAAAAATAGGAATAAAATAATAGTGTTATCGAATTTAGGGATGTTATATTTGATCCAGAATTGTATAATTGCCGATTTGTATAAAAATCATGATTATCGCCCAAAAACTCTGGGGTCGAGGATTAATCATATTTAACTTATTATTTGCTTATAATATATTTGGTTAATTGTGATTTATAATAAATTAAACTGAAAAATAGGAATAAAATAATAGTGTTATCGAATTTAGGGATGTTATATTTGATCCAGAATTGTATAATTGCTGATTTGTATAAAAATCTTGATTATCGCCCAAAAACTCTGGGGTCGAGGATTAATAGTATTTAAATTTTCATACTATTATAATATTTTCGTAAATTATGATTTGTAATAAATTAAACTGAAGTATAGGTAAAATAAATAGTGTAACCGAATTGAGAAATGTAAAATTTGATACAAAATTTTAAAATTGAGTATTTGTATAAAATCATGATTATCGCCCAAAAACTCTGGGGTCGAGGATTAATCATATTTAACTTATAATTTGTTTATAATATATTTGGTTAATTATGATTTATAATAAATTAAACTGAAAAATAGGAATAAAATAATAGTGTAATCGAATTTAGGGATGTTATATTTGATCCAAATAAGTATTATTGCCGATTTGTATAAAAATCATGATTATTGCCCAAAAACTCTGGGGTCGAGGATTAATAGTATTTAAATTTTCATACTATTATAATATTTTCGTAAATTATGATTTGTAATAAATTAAACTGAAATATAGGTAAAATAAATAGTGTAACCGAATTGAGAAATGTAAAATTTGATACAAAATTTTAAAATTGAGGATTTGTATAAAATCATGATTATCGCCCAAAAACTCTGGGGTCGAGGATTAATCATATTTAACTTATAATTTGTTTATAATATATTTGGTTAATTATGATTTATAATAAATTAAACTGAAAAATAGGAATAAAATAATAGTGTAATCGAATTTAGGGATGTTATATTTGATCCAAAATTGTATAATTGCCGATTTGTATAAAAATCATGATTATCGCCCAAAAACTCTGGGGTCGAGGATTAATAATATTTAAATTTTCATACTATTATAATATTTTCGTAAATTATGATTTGTAATAAATTAAACTGAAATATAGGTAAAATAAATAGTGTAACCGAATTGAGAATGTAAAATTTGATACAAAATTTTAAAATTGAGGATTTGTATAAAAATCATGATTATCGCTCAAAAACTCTGGGGTCGAGGATTAATTTTATTTAAATTTTGATACTATTATAATATTTTCGTAAATTATGATTTGTAATAAATTAAACTGAAATATAGGTAAAATAAATAGTGTAACCGAATTGAGAAATGTAAAATTTGATACAAAATTTAAAATTAAGGATTTGTATAAAAATCATGATTATCGCCCAAAAACTCTGGGGTCGAGGATTAATAATATTTAAATTTTCATACTATTATAATATTTTCGTAAATTGTGATTTATTATAAATTAAACTGAAAAATAGGAATAAAATAATAGTGTAATCGAATTTAGGGATGTTATATTTGATCCAAAATTGTATAATTGCCGATTTGTATAAAAATCATGATTATCGCACAAAAACTCTGGGGTCGAGGATTAATCATATTTAAATTTTCATACTATTATAATATTTTCGTAAATTATGATTTGTAATAAATTAAACTGAAATATAGGTAAAATAAATAGTGTAACCGAATTGAGAATGTAAAATTTGATACAAAATTTTAAAATTGAGGATTTGTATAAAAATCATGATTATCGCTCAAAAACTCTGGGGTCGAGGATTAATTTTATTTAAATTTTGATACTATTATAATATTTTCGTAAATTACGATTTGTAATAAATTAAACTGAAATATAGGTAAAATAAATAGTGTAACCGAATTGAGAAATGTAAAATTTGATACAAAATTTAAAATTGAGGATTTGTATAAAAATCATGATTATCGCCCAAAAACTCTGGGGTCGAGGATTAATAATATTTAAATTTTCATACTATTATAATATTTTCGTAAATTGTGATTTATTATAAATTAAACTGAAAAATAGGAATAAAATAATAGTGTAATCGAATTTAGGGATGTTATATTTGATCCAAAATTGTATAATTGCCGATTTGTATAAAAATCATGATTATCGCACAAAAACTCTGGGGTCGAGGATTAATCATATTTAACTTATTATTTGCTTATAATATATTTGGTTAATTGTGATTTATAAAAAATTAAACTGAAAATAGGAATAAAATAATAGTGTAATCGAATTTGGGGATGTTATATTTGACCCAAAATTGTATAATTGCCGATTTGTATAAAAATCATGATTATTGCCCAAAAACTCTGGGGTCGAGGATTAATAGTATTTAAATTTTCATACTATTATAATATTTTCGTAAATTATGATTTGTAATAAATTAAACTGAAATATAGGTAAAATAAATAGTGTAACCGAATTGAGAAATGTAAAATTTGATACAAAATTTTAAAATTGAGGATTTGTATAAAAATCATGATTATCGCCCAAAAACTCTGGGGTCGAGGATTAATCATATTTAACTTATTATTTGCTTATAATATATTTGGTTAATTGTGATTTATAATAAATTAAACTGAAAAATAGGAATAAAATAATAGTGTAATCGAATTTAGGGATGTTATATTTGATCCAAATAAGTATTATTGCCGATTTGTATAAAAATCATGATTATTGCCCAAAAACTCTGGGGTCGAGGATTAATCATATTTAACTTATAATTTGTTTATAATATATTTGGTTAATTATGATTTATAATAAATTAAACTGAAAAATAGGAATAAAATAATAGTGTAATCGAATTTAGGGATGTTATATTTGATCCAAATAAGTATTATTGCCGATTTGTATAAAAATCATGATTATTGCCCAAAAACTCTGGGGTCGAGGATTAATAGTATTTAAATTTTCAAACTATTATAATATTTTCGTAAATTATGATTTATTATAAATTTAACTGAAAAATAGGAATAAAATAATAGTGTTATCGAATTTAGGGATGTTATATTTGATCCAGAATTGTATAATTGCCGATTTGTATAAAAATCATGATTATCGCCCAAAAACTCTGGGGTCGAGGATTAATCATATTTAACTTATAATTTGTTTATAATATATTTGGTTAATTATGATTTATAATAAATTAAACTGAAAAATAGGAATAAAATAATAGTGTAATCGAATTTAGGGATGTTATATTTGATCCAAAATTGTATAATTGCCGATTTGTATAAAAATCATGATTATTGCCCAAAAACTCTGGGGTCGAGGATTAATCATATTTAACTTATAATTTGTTTATAATATATTTGGTTAATTATGATTTATAATAAATTAAACTGAAAAATAGGAATAAAATAATAGTGTAATCGAATTTAGGGATGTTATATTTGATCCAAATAAGTATTATTGCCGATTTGTATAAAAATCATGATTATTGCCCAAAAACTCTGGGGTCGAGGATTAATAGTATTTAAATTTTCATACTATTATAATATTTTCGTAAATTATGATTTGTAATAAATTAAACTGAAATATAGGTAAAATTAATTGTGTAACCGAATTGAGAAATGTAAAATTTGATACAAAATTTTAAAATTGAGGATTTGTATAAAAATCATGATTATCGCCCAAAAACTCTGGGGTCGAGGATTAATCATATTTAACTTATTATTTGCTTATAATATATTTGGTTATTGTGATTTATAATAAATTAAACTGAAAAATAGGAATAAAATAATAGTGTAATCGAATTTAGGGATGTTATATTTGATCCAAATAAGTATTATTGCCGATTTGTATAAAAATCATGATTATTGCCCAAAAACTCTGGGGTCGAGGATTAATCATATTTAACTTATAATTTGTTTATAATATATTTGGTTAATTATGATTTATAATAAATTAAACTGAAAAATAGGAATAAAATAATAGTGTAATCGAATTTAGGGATGTTATATTTGATCCAAATAAGTATTATTGCCGATTTGTATAAAAATCATGATTATTGCCCAAAAACTCTGGGGTCGAGGATTAATCATATTTAACTTATAATTTGTTTATATTATATTTGGTTAATTATGATTTATTATAAATTTAACTGAAAAATAGGAATAAAATAATAGTGTTATCGAATTTAGGGATGTTATATTTGATCCAGAATTGTATAATTGCCGATTTGTATAAAAATCATGATTATCGCCCAAAAACTCTGGGGTCGAGGATTAATCATATTTAACTTATTATTTGCTTATAATATATTTGGTTAATTGTGATTTATAATAAATTAAACTGAAAAATAGGAATAAAATAATAGAGTTATCGAATTTAGGGATGTTATATTTGATCCAGAATTGTATAATTGCTGATTTGTATAAAAATCTTGATTATCGCCCAAAAACTCTGGGGTCGAGGATTAATTTTATTTAAATTTTGATACTATTATAATATTTTCGTAAATTATGATTTGTAATAAATTAAACTGAAATATAGGTAAAATAAATAGTGTAACCGAATTGAGAAATGTTAAATTTGATACAAAATTTTAAAATTGAGGATTTGTATAAAAATCATGATTATCGCCCAAAAACTCTGGGGTCGAGGATTAATCATATTTAACTTATTATTTGCTTATAATATATTTGGTTATTGTGATTTATAATAAATTAAACTGAAAAATAGGAATAAAATAATAGTGTAATCGAATTTAGGGATGTTATATTTGATCCAAATAAGTATTATTGCCGATTTGTATAAAAATCATGATTATTGCCCAAAAACTCTGGGGTCGAGGATTAATCATATTTAACTTATAATTTGTTTATAATATATTTGGTTAATTATGATTTATAATAAATTAAACTGAAAAATAGGAATAAAATAATAGTGTAATCGAATTTAGGGATGTTATATTTGATCCAAATAAGTATTATTGCCGATTTGTATAAAAATCATGATTATTGCCCAAAAACTCTGGGGTCGAGGATTAATCATATTTAACTTATAATTTGTTTATATTATATTTGGTTAATTATGATTTATTATAAATTTAACTGAAAAATAGGAATAAAATAATAGTGTTATCGAATTTAGGGATGTTATATTTGATCCAGAATTGTATAATTGCCGATTTGTATAAAAATCATGATTATCGCCCAAAAACTCTGGGGTCGAGGATTAATCATATTTAACTTATTATTTGCTTATAATATATTTGGTTAATTGTGATTTATAATAAATTAAACTGAAAAATAGGAATAAAATAATAGAGTTATCGAATTTAGGGATGTTATATTTGATCCAGAATTGTATAATTGCTGATTTGTATAAAAATCTTGATTATCGCCCAAAAACTCTGGGGTCGAGGATTAATTTTATTTAAATTTTGATACTATTATAATATTTTCGTAAATTATGATTTGTAATAAATTAAACTGAAATATAGGTAAAATAAATAGTGTAACCGAATTGAGAAATGTTAAATTTGATACAAAATTTAAAATTGAGGATTTGTATAAAAATCATGATTATCGCCCAAAAACTCTGGGGTCGAGGATTAATCATATTTAACTTATAATTTGTTTATAATATATTTGGTTAATTATGATTTATAATAAATTAAACTGAAAAATAGGAATAAAATAATAGTGTAATCGAATTTAGGGATGTTATATTTGATCCAAATAAGTATTATTGCCGATTTGTATAAAAATCATGATTATTGCCCAAAAACTCTGGGGTCGAGGATTAATAGTATTTAAATTTTCATACTATTATAATATTTTCGTAAATTATGATTTGTAATAAATTAAACTGAAGTATAGGTAAAATAAATAGTGTAACCGAATTGAGAAATGTAAAATTTGATACAAAATTTTAAAATTGAGTATTTGTATAAAATCATGATTATCGCCCAAAAACTCTGGGGTCGAGGATTAATAATATTTAAATTTTCATACTATTATAATATTTTCGTAAATTGTGATTTATTATAAATTAAACTGAAAAATAGGAATAAAATAATAGTGTAATCGAATTTAGGGATGTTATATTTGATCCAAAATTGTATAATTGCCGATTTGTATAAAAATCATGATTATCGCACAAAAACTCTGGGGTCGAGGATTAATCATATTTAAATTTTCATACTATTATAATATTTTCGTAAATTATGATTTGTAATAAATTAAACTGAAATATAGGTAAAATAAATAGTGTAACCGAATTGAGAATGTAAAATTTGATACAAAATTTTAAAATTGAGGATTTGTATAAAAATCATGATTATCGCTCAAAAACTCTGGGGTCGAGGATTAATTTTATTTAAATTTTGATACTATTATAATATTTTCGTAAATTACGATTTGTAATAAATTAAACTGAAATATAGGTAAAATAAATAGTGTAACCGAATTGAGAAATGTAAAATTTGATACAAAATTTAAAATTGAGGATTTGTATAAAAATCATGATTATCGCCCAAAAACTCTGGGGTCGAGGATTAATAATATTTAAATTTTCATACTATTATAATATTTTCGTAAATTGTGATTTATTATAAATTAAACTGAAAAATAGGAATAAAATAATAGTGTAATCGAATTTAGGGATGTTATATTTGATCCAAAATTGTATAATTGCCGATTTGTATAAAAATCATGATTATCGCACAAAAACTCTGGGGTCGAGGATTAATCATATTTAACTTATTATTTGCTTATAATATATTTGGTTAATTGTGATTTATAAAAAATTAAACTGAAAATAGGAATAAAATAATAGTGTAATCGAATTTGGGGATGTTATATTTGACCCAAAATTGTATAATTGCCGATTTGTATAAAAATCATGATTATTGCCCAAAAACTCTAGGGTCGAGGATTAATAGTATTTAAATTTTCATACTATTATAATATTTTCGTAAATTATGATTTGTAATAAATTAAACTGAAATATAGGTAAAATAAATAGTGTAACCGAATTGAGAAATGTAAAATTTGATACAAAATTTTAAAATTGAGGATTTGTATAAAAATCATGATTATCGCCCAAAAACTCTGGGGTCGAGGATTAATCATATTTAACTTATTATTTGCTTATAATATATTTGGTTAATTGTGATTTATAATAAATTAAACTGAAAAATAGGAATAAAATAATAGTGTAATCGAATTTAGGGATGTTATATTTGATCCAAATAAGTATTATTGCCGATTTGTATAAAAATCATGATTATTGCCCAAAAACTCTGGGGTCGAGGATTAATCATATTTAACTTATAATTTGTTTATAATATATTTGGTTAATTATGATTTATAATAAATTAAACTGAAAAATAGGAATAAAATAATAGTGTAATCGAATTTAGGGATGTTATATTTGATCCAAATAAGTATTATTGCCGATTTGTATAAAAATCATGATTATTGCCCAAAAACTCTGGGGTCGAGGATTAATAGTATTTAAATTTTCAAACTATTATAATATTTTCGTAAATTATGATTTATTATAAATTTAACTGAAAAATAGGAATAAAATAATAGTGTTATCGAATTTAGGGATGTTATATTTGATCCAGAATTGTATAATTGCCGATTTGTATAAAAATCATGATTATCGCCCAAAAACTCTGGGGTCGAGGATTAATCATATTTAACTTATAATTTGTTTATAATATATTTGGTTAATTATGATTTATAATAAATTAAACTGAAAAATAGGAATAAAATAATAGTGTAATCGAATTTAGGGATGTTATATTTGATCCAAAATTGTATAATTGCCGATTTGTATAAAAATCATGATTATTGCCCAAAAACTCTGGGGTCGAGGATTAATCATATTTAACTTATAATTTGTTTATAATATATTTGGTTAATTATGATTTATAATAAATTAAACTGAAAAATAGGAATAAAATAATAGTGTAATCGAATTTAGGGATGTTATATTTGATCCAAATAAGTATTATTGCCGATTTGTATAAAAATCATGATTATTGCCCAAAAACTCTGGGGTCGAGGATTAATAGTATTTAAATTTTCATACTATTATAATATTTTCGTAAATTATGATTTGTAATAAATTAAACTGAAATATAGGTAAAATTAATTGTGTAACCGAATTGAGAAATGTAAAATTTGATACAAAATTTTAAAATTGAGGATTTGTATAAAAATCATGATTATCGCCCAAAAACTCTGGGGTCGAGGATTAATCATATTTAACTTATTATTTGCTTATAATATATTTGGTTATTGTGATTTATAATAAATTAAACTGAAAAATAGGAATAAAATAATAGTGTAATCGAATTTAGGGATGTTATATTTGATCCAAATAAGTATTATTGCCGATTTGTATAAAAATCATGATTATTGCCCAAAAACTCTGGGGTCGAGGATTAATCATATTTAACTTATAATTTGTTTATAATATATTTGGTTAATTATGATTTATAATAAATTAAACTGAAAAATAGGAATAAAATAATAGTGTAATCGAATTTAGGGATGTTATATTTGATCCAAATAAGTATTATTGCCGATTTGTATAAAAATCATGATTATTGCCCAAAAACTCTGGGGTCGAGGATTAATCATATTTAACTTATAATTTGTTTATATTATATTTGGTTAATTATGATTTATTATAAATTTAACTGAAAAATAGGAATAAAATAATAGTGTTATCGAATTTAGGGATGTTATATTTGATCCAGAATTGTATAATTGCCGATTTGTATAAAAATCATGATTATCGCCCAAAAACTCTGGGGTCGAGGATTAATCATATTTAACTTATTATTTGCTTATAATATATTTGGTTAATTGTGATTTATAATAAATTAAACTGAAAAATAGGAATAAAATAATAGTGTTATCGAATTTAGGGATGTTATATTTGATCCAGAATTGTATAATTGCTGATTTGTATAAAAATCTTGATTATCGCCCAAAAACTCTGGGGTCGAGGATTAATTTTATTTAAATTTTGATACTATTATAATATTTTCGTAAATTATGATTTGTAATAAATTAAACTGAAATATAGGTAAAATAAATAGTGTAACCGAATTGAGAAATGTTAAATTTGATACAAAATTTAAAATTGAGGATTTGTATAAAAATCATGATTATCGCCCAAAAACTCTGGGGTCGAGGATTAATCATATTTAACTTATAATTTGTTTATAATATATTTGGTTAATTATGATTTATAATAAATTAAACTGAAAAATAGGAATAAAATAATAGTGTAATCGAATTTAGGGATGTTATATTTGATCCAAATAAGTATTATTGCCGATTTGTATAAAAATCATGATTATTGCCCAAAAACTCTGGGGTCGAGGATTAATAGTATTTAAATTTTCATACTATTATAATATTTTCGTAAATTATGATTTGTAATAAATTAAACTGAAGTATAGGTAAAATAAATAGTGTAACCGAATTGAGAAATGTAAAATTTGATACAAAATTTTAAAATTGAGTATTTGTATAAAATCATGATTATCGCCCAAAAACTCTGGGGTCGAGGATTAATCATATTTAACTTATAATTTGTTTATAATATATTTGGTTAATTATGATTTATAATAAATTAAACTGAAAAATAGGAATAAAATAATAGTGTAATCGAATTTAGGGATGTTATATTTGATCCAAATAAGTATTATTGCCGATTTGTATAAAAATCATGATTATTGCCCAAAAACTCTGGGGTCGAGGATTAATAGTATTTAAATTTTCATACTATTATAATATTTTCGTAAATTATGATTTGTAATAAATTAAACTGAAATATAGGTAAAATAAATAGTGTAACCGAATTGAGAAATGTAAAATTTGATACAAAATTTTAAAATTGAGGATTTGTATAAAATCATGATTATCGCCCAAAAACTCTGGGGTCGAGGATTAATCATATTTAACTTATAATTTGTTTATAATATATTTGGTTAATTATGATTTATAATAAATTAAACTGAAAAATAGGAATAAAATAATAGTGTAATCGAATTTAGGGATGTTATATTTGATCCAAAATTGTATAATTGCCGATTTGTATAAAAATCATGATTATCGCCCAAAAACTCTGGGGTCGAGGATTAATAATATTTAAATTTTCATACTATTATAATATTTTCGTAAATTATGATTTGTAATAAATTAAACTGAAATATAGGTAAAATAAATAGTGTAACCGAATTGAGAATGTAAAATTTGATACAAAATTTTAAAATTGAGGATTTGTATAAAAATCATGATTATCGCTCAAAAACTCTGGGGTCGAGGATTAATTTTATTTAAATTTTGATACTATTATAATATTTTCGTAAATTATGATTTGTAATAAATTAAACTGAAATATAGGTAAAATAAATAGTGTAACCGAATTGAGAAATGTAAAATTTGATACAAAATTTAAAATTAAGGATTTGTATAAAAATCATGATTATCGCCCAAAAACTCTGGGGTCGAGGATTAATAATATTTAAATTTTCATACTATTATAATATTTTCGTAAATTGTGATTTATTATAAATTAAACTGAAAAATAGGAATAAAATAATAGTGTAATCGAATTTAGGGATGTTATATTTGATCCAAAATTGTATAATTGCCGATTTGTATAAAAATCATGATTATCGCACAAAAACTCTGGGGTCGAGGATTAATCATATTTAAATTTTCATACTATTATAATATTTTCGTAAATTATGATTTGTAATAAATTAAACTGAAATATAGGTAAAATAAATAGTGTAACCGAATTGAGAATGTAAAATTTGATACAAAATTTTAAAATTGAGGATTTGTATAAAAATCATGATTATCGCTCAAAAACTC